>OMNZ01096477.1:32475-89799 GCA_900303255.1 Lesueurigobius sanzi
GATGCCTGTTAACAGCCATAAAGCTCTGTCAGATGTCCTCCAGACACAGCTGTGGCAATATTTGATACATTACTGCTGCATGAGAGACGCCGAAGCGCTCGGTCAATAGCCCAGTCAACAAGAGCTTATAAAAGTGCACATCAAACAACGCGGTGCTGTGGGGAAGGACGAGGTCAGGACTAATTATAGGCTTTATATGAACAGTTGTGTACGGACTGCATCGCCGCACTGTCACTCACGTACTCAAATGAAGAAAACAAAGGCGTGGTATCATCATGTCCACGCACTCACCTCTGTAGTAGAAGAGGCAGAGGTCTGACAAAACGAACCACCTCTTCTTCCACAGCTTCATCCCTGTGCTGTCCTGAAAAGACAAGAAAGAGACACTGTTAGACATAATGCTTTACATGATTACGCCTACACAACATACAGGTCAGTCGTAACTATAAGTTGTGGGCTTTCCTCTTAAGTTTTAGACAGAAAAGAGGCACCAAAGATGATCTATGGGAAAGCTGGGATCAAAGGCTTTTTACACAAGTGCTTAAAGAGGATGCAGAGCGGTGAGCCGGGTATTAACTCCCCCTGTCCACTTTATTGGAAAACTCCAGCGGCAGTTTTAGTGGTGGCTTTGAGAGCGCACAAAAAGGACAGGAGGAACCAAAGGAGGTATGTCAGCGGGAGGGCGCCGCGTTACTTTTGACTTAAATCTTACTGATTACTTACAGTCACTGCTCTTCATTGTTGTTCACCGCAACTTAGATCATTCAAAGTGGACATATCAGGCATATGAGGCTTCATAATTAAGATACAAAGTATATAGTTATGCTGAAGTGTGATTCTATATGTCTTGACTTCAACCTACTCCTTTTCGAATAGTATCTTCTGTTCCCTTTTATTGAAATATTTTGTTTTCTGTTTTAACTTATTAGAAATAATGATATCAAAAAACATATCAATAACCGGCTTAAAATCATTCTTTAGGGTGATTGAGCATTAGGGCTGGGTTCTGTTAAATTTTTTTCGATACCAGTACTTTAACAATACTTGGTTTACGATACCGGTACCTGAACTATACTTGTTTCAGTACCTATACTAAATTATTGGTCATCTAGCTCCATAAAATACTATTTCTTTTCATTTTTTGATAATTTACTGTATTTGAGCTAAAATAACCAAGTAACGTTCTTTAGTGTCGTCTCAGAACCTGCCAGATATCAAAACTTGCCATCTAAAGGAAAGAAAATGTATCCGGTACCAGTTTTCGGTACCTTTTTTGTCTGACACCAACCATTAGTACCTAAAAACATTTTTCGATAGCATACTGGTACCGTTTAGTAGATCCAGCCCAGATGAGCATTGATATTTAGAGACTATTCCTGCAAAATACTAGTGCAAGGGCTGGTGAGGATTCTGTCTTGAGCACCCCCGCAGGCAGGAGTGAGAATAACTCTGGAATACAAACTTTCTCTTTCATGCAACAATGTGGCTAGCAACTCTGCGGCACCGCGGTGGACACACAATGAGCACAGAACTGCTCAGAGCGGATCCAATGTTAAATTATGGGTTGTAAAAATGTGGAGGACAGTTTCGGGTTTGAACAATGACACAATATGATCCAGGAAGTACAGATGGAAGTGAAGAAGTGACCAAAGTAAACAGGATTACTCTAAACTGTGTGAATGAAGTCAAATACTACGCAAATACGACGCGACAATACAACATGGTTGAAAGTCCTAAAAAAGACTATGTTGCACATGTCTCCTTTAAATCTTACTTGCATTCTTTACTCTAAACTTACAACCACTAATGTTTATTGTTGTTTGCTGTAAAATTCTTTTCACAACAACTAATGCTACATTAATGCAAAAGTTAATCAACATTAGCAAGAGTGTTTTAGTAAATCAGTCAACTTTCTAAATATTGTCTTTAACCATTTGAAATAATTGTACAGTGTTATAAGCCTCTATTTGGGCGGGAAAAATAATGAGCCTTCCTTTCAACATGGCATCAATCGCTCTTGTACTCCCGGAGGTTCACTCCTGCAGGCTTTTCCTTGGCCAAAAAGACTTCAATAGTTTCCAGGTTTTTCAATAAGGCCCGGAAAAATAAAAGTGCAAATCCAGCTTTTCTTCACCGTAGCAGATTTGCGAGTCCTCCGCTTGATCTACGTCACCCCTGATTGAGTTCCCCACACAAGAAAGCAGCTGGCAGTTCGACCAAAGGAAGCCATCGTTCGTGTGTCCACAAAGCTGTGCCGGAGGGGCTGAAATCAGGACTAAATGAGCCTGTCGTTCTTAGGATACTGGAGAAAGAAAGGCTTGTTGGGCCAAGAGCACCCTCAAGCACCCCCCCTTTCACTCTCCTTGAAGCGAGGAACAGAATAAAGCTGAGGGGAAGGCTATTTAAACAGTTATTGGGCTGCATGAACGAGTGGACAGAAACATGAGACAAAGGTAGGCAGGGGAACTTGCATGAGAAAGATCACATTGTTTTGAGGGTAAATGGGGATAAATCTGACCCAAATATACTGTACGGCCAACTTGACAAAACTATGATCTTAATGAAAGTATTTGACCCAAGCTTTATCCCTATGTGTCATTACTCACCTGACTCAAGAGCGGCTTTCAACACTGAGCTCTACTTTTGTAACATATCATCAAATAAAAAAAAATAAAATAAAAGCATTGGTTTGATTTCAGATGAGGGGGGAAAATGCTACTTTACTGTGAGAGGAGCTACCTCTCTTCAGATCTGACACCTAAGTTTGCTAGGAGTGGGACAGCACACGCTGGTCTCCATGGAAATGTTACTGCTTTGTTTTGACTACATTGCAAAAATAGCAATGTTGGTGTCTACCTAAGGATTTGAAGCATGTTTGGTATGTTGCCATGTTTGTTTGGAGATTACATAACTTTAAAAGGACCATGTACAGGTATAATGCCGGTAGGCAAAAATGCTTGTACCAGAATAATAGCTAATTCCCATCTGCAGTCCTTGTTATTGTCTACCAGAAATCATACATATATGCATATTTACCACTTTTATATAGAGATAAAAGATTTGATATTCCGTATCGGTTGCCAATCCAGGCATTTTGACAGTATCAGACTGAATTGGATTCAATGACTGGATCCACCAAAACATGGCAGCCAGAGTCAGAACTCTGGCTGCTGGACATTGATGAGAGCACTCACTTGTGTTATGTATAATAATCAGCCATGTGCTCCTGGTGCTAATGTCTTTTACAGTCCCTAAACATAATAAATTAGAGCTGGAAAGGCCTTTAGAAGCACAAACGTAGAGGTGAAACAATATCTGCTGCTTTGCTGTTGTTTGTGAAGGGGAAAATTAACACTTTTAGGGGTCTTTTGTAAAAATCCCTATTTTAGCCTTTTAGCCAACATTACCTTCTAATTTAAACATTCTAGCTTAACTCTAATCTTCTTACATGTTCATAAAAGACAGGGCTGTAACAGACTGCCAACTTGGTGCAACTACTATAATATGCAATAGATATACAAATTATTACTATTGTTATTATTATTATTATAAAGCATTCTAATAATACAAAAAGACTGTATCAGATTGGTTTCAGATCAGAATTGGCGAGCATGAAGTGTGAGCTCAAAAAACTGTATCGGGGCCTCACTGTTATTATACGTAAATATAAACCATTTACACGATTAAAACATCTCATTATAGCGATTAGGGTTTATATAGTTAGGGCATTGCTCACCTGTTTGTAAAGCCAGTTTTTCTTGATCACTGGGGCACTTGGATTTCTGCGGATGGAGTTGGACCTCTTCCCGAAATTATGGAGTTTCTTGGAAGGTCTTGAGGGCTGTACACAAGTGTAGTTTGCTATTATTATACGCACATGTCAAATATTTGTTAGCAGTAATGAGTACAATACTGCTTACCCTCTCTTTCTGCCCCTCTGCCACCTTTCCGGCCGGACTGTTGGCGTGGTCCGAGCCTGTGTAGTTGGAGGCCTCGCTCATGGTGCTTATTGGCCGTGGCTTTCTTTCATTCACCGGTGCCTTGGCTGCGGACCTGAAGAGAAGACACAGAAAAGGGTTAGCGAAAGGCAGCTGAGAACACTCACAATTACAAGCTTGCAATTCAACATCTGACAATCTCAATAAAAGGCTGGACAGAGGCGTTATCAGCCCTTATTGTCTTTCATCTCTGAAGTTCAAACTCACAGTTAAAATGAGGTCTCTATGAATCAGGCCAATTACCCTGAACTTGTCACACCAGATCTGTTTTTCAATAGTCCGGCAGCCTTAAATGGTCCGCTAAGCCGGGCTGACATATTGCAATGAGACAAGGGATCAACGGATGGGGTCGGACTGTTTTCAAAGATGAGAAGCTGCTTGAAAAGTTTGGCCAGAAAGAAAAATGTTGGGCCAGCCAGTGTAGCTTGGAGGAAGTTGTAGGTCTATGAAGATGTTCCATATATCTTTGGGACAGGAACAATGGTGTCTATGGGGAAAAGGAGAGGGAGAACAGCAGCGAGGTGTGATCGCAGAGAAATCCCGGGACACAGGTCAGCTAACAAGGATAGATCCCAAGTCCCAGACCGCAAGCCCTGGTCCGGGAGCCTCATTTGTCAAAAAAGTACTGCATTTTCAGACTACAACATATTGTAACTGTTCTTTGGGGGGGGGGGTATGCGTCTGCCTTATAGTAGTGCTGAGCCGTGATGGGAAAATATCCAAAAGTTAGTTTACGATTACTACAATATTGATAATTCAGGATTCAGTTCACCTTTTAAAGTTTGTCAAAATCATTTTTTACAATATCATATAAAATTTCAGATTTGAGATATACAGCACTGAGACGAAGAACGAGAGAACGAGGTGGGTAAACGTCCGGCTTAAATAGGGTGGCAACCGGAAGCGAGAGAGCGGGGAGGTGTGGTCCTGCTCCCGAACTTAAGATAACCAACTTATCTTCATAAAGTTTACATAGCCTGGCCATTTATTGTCAAAAAACCTGTTTGTTTACACTTTTCAACTAAAGAAACTAACCAAATGTCCCTGATCAAAAGTTGTGCATCTTGAAACAAACATTGATTGATGGAGAGTCCAATTTTGTCAGAGAGTCCTGTACTTCAGCTCAAGTGAGTTTTTCTTTGCTCCTGAACAATTTTTCTGGCAGTTGTTGAGGCTCATGTGAACCTTAGATCAGGGAAATTTGAGTAGTTTCTGTTTCATTATGATTGCAAAAGAGTAAACTCATTTCTTTTGGTTCGCACAACCAATAACCATGAGTGGAAAAAAGATTTTTGTGTTATTCATATTCTATGAAAAAGGGCCAAAAGATTAAACTTAAAAGGGTATGTAAACTTTTGAGCACACCTGTACTATCAAACGGAGTATTTCGTTATTTGCAAAAGACATGATATTCATTCCAGCTTATGAAAAATGGCACTTGGAACCATTCAAACTCTGATTTAAATGTGATCGCAACACTACCTAAACTACCCAGTTGCCTATAAAATCCTCATTTAATATTCAGCGAGCAACCTTCCACACATCCTGCTCATCTGCCCTTCTAGTTTAATATTTCAGTCCATCTGTTACAAAGAGGACTGAAGCATTCAAAGCAGAGGAAAAACGCAAAAAACTTGTTTAAAAAAAACAGTTCAAGCTCCATGCTGCTAGTCTCAAGCAGGAGAATATCAAACTCCCACAGTAGAATGACATCTTGGCTCATAACAGCACGCAACACACTCAACATTCCCATGCAGCGACAGACAAAACACTTCCTACAAACGATCACAGAAATGACAACAACACTCTGTTTAGTTTGTTTGACTATAGTGCGCTATTGATGGTATGCTCTGACATAACAGAAACCTGAAATCAGTGTCAAAACAAGTGACAAATTTCAGAACTCAACATTGCCACCACGTTGCTACACTGTGACATCATCTGCATACCCTTTATTGGGGAAAAATAATAGTAATCAAACAACTGAGATGGCTTTTGAAAAAAAAAGCAGTAGTATTGTAGGCCGCATCTCACCACCCAGACGGTAATAAAGCGGTGATGTGAAGACATACGCTCATCCCCCATCTTATCGTTGTTACTGTAAGGGCAGAGCATCTCCTGCAGTGGCTTGTCAAATAACATGTTCGGTGTGATGACTAAAAACTTTCCCCTTGTAAATAAATGTGTCATAGGCCGTCTGGAAGATAGTGCGTTCATCCACAACTGAGGGCTCTTTGTCCGATGTGCGCTCCTTCCATACGAACACACTTCTTGGTACAGCGGTTCAAAAGGAGTTTTGGATGCGTAAGCATTATTCTCAGAAAATTGAATTTCAGTAAACATGCACAATATATTATCTTGTCTTTTCACAATATTACATAGAACCTTTTAATGGTTTTGACTTTTCTACATACTTTCCAATAATTCCAATTTTGCTGCTGTATAGACCCTTTCGTTAAGTAAAGGAATAATAAAAGTGAACATTAGACATTTTATTTGAGAATATAATATATAATGCGAAATAGACCCTTTCGCTGCTTACATCATCAGTGACATCAGCTGGAGGCAGGAAGTGAGCAAGAGAAATACGATTAAACTAAAACTAGTGATTATAAGTGTAAAACTACAACGAAACAATGTCGTCCTGTTGTGGCTTAAGCTGCAAGAACAAGAGGAATGACATTTGAGACGATAAAATAAGGTTTAATCTGATATTTACAACAACAGCTAGACATTTGTTTATTGTTAGTATGACAACAGCTACAATGGAAATAATCATTGTTTACAAACAATGAAAGTGTATCGCGATACAAGTGTATCCAGGTACAGTGTCCAATACATATTCCATAGAAACAGATGAAAAAGGATCTTATGAGTGTACTAAATATACATCTTTATCATGCTGAATGTGCTATTGCAGTAGTTGTTTGTGTGTTGTGATACGTTCTGAATTAGCCATGGTGTCAAACAAACATATAACATTAATTTTATTCTATTATTTGCGTATCACGATACAGGTGTCTTGATACGATACACGTATTGTCAAGTACTCCGCAACAATATATTGCTGATACGATATATTGAGCACAGCCCTACTATAGATATACTACTTCATCTTTTCCGACCAATATATATAAATAAATGAGAAGCAAGTAACATTAATCAAGCAGAAGTCCCAAATGTGATTTAAAAAGTTACTTGTATCTATTTGGAGCCCAGGGAGAAACGCCATTGCTGCAATAATAACTGGGGATCTGAGATAAAGACATAAATCTCAATTTAACTTCCTTTATTCCTGTTTCATCATTGTTCGCTCCGGCAACAGCAGTATAAGTGTGCCCCTATGTACAAGCAGCTTGATGAGGTAGATAGATAAGTGGCTATTGAGGTTCCCTTCAGATAATGAGGTCCACAGCAGATCCAGCGACAGGCCAGATCCTATGTCAACTGTAATCAATGTGGGTTTGTCATCAGAATACAGGGCATGGGCGGGGCAGAGGGGGCTGGGGGGGAAGGGGAGGGGTATTTAATGCTCTATTTAGCTAAAAGACAATTTCCCTCCGCAGCCTGTGAGCTACAGTGCTCTCAGTGGGGGATCTGTGATAATTAGTGTGAACCTGATAATCGATAGGCTGCAGTCAAAGTGAAAAGTACTGGGAGTAAGCAGATTGTTTAGCCCTACAGTGTGAGCGGGGCATAGAAAGTGCACACAGGCCAATAATGTCCTCACATACACTATTTATAATGTGGTCTTCTCCGCATAGTTGCTTTCTTTCCTCTGACAACACAGTAAATACTATTTTTTTTCGTGTTGCATCACTACCGACCATAAAGGCTAGACAGGTATCTGACTGCTGTATTGACCGGCTAGTATTCTTCAACACATACTGTAATAAGGTGAGACACTGTAAGTGAATAGGGAAAACTTTTCTGGATGTTACTGACATAAAAATGTATTGTATGTTTTCATGTAAAAATAAGGCATTTTATGTGTATTGCATACCACACGTCAGTATGTGTGAATGGATATGCGTGGGAAACACAGCTGTGCGCACTAGGGCTGGGTTTAAAAAATTGATTAATGGTTTTGAATCGATTTTCCTTTGAATCACCTGATATCGATTAAAAAAAACGAAAAATGGAGTTAATATCTATTGACTAAGTTCGGGAGCAGGTTTACGCCTCAACCAATCACTCGCTCTTCTCCAACCACTCCCTGCTCGTCCACGCCTCCAATTACCCAGACGCCTTATTTAAACCAGCCAAGCACCTTCCACACTGTTCGTCTCAAAACTCTCAACCCCTTCCTCCCTCCAACTGTTCTTATCTTCCAGCACTCATCCTTCTGCCCAGGAGGGGGGTCCTAAAGAGCAGGGTGCACTCAAAATTGAGCACTGTGTCTTGCCTTACGGCCAAATAAACACCTTACTCCGCCTACATTTGTCGTTCAAATAGTTCAAACAGTGTTACCGGTGCGGGTTGAGCCTGCCGGACCATGGGGGCATCAGAACCACAAGTAACTACCATGTACAGCATCAGATAAACATTTGTCATGCTGCGCAGTCGTGCAGTAACTGCTAATGATACACTCGCCTGATACTGTGTGGATGTAATACTGAAAGTCTGTAGTCCCTCCTCCTCCGCTGTGGATGGTCAGGGCGAATGAACCACTTAGCGCCATGTGGTCATGACGCTACTACTTTTACGGAGACTTTGACTAGGGGGAAAAAAGCCAAATTGCAGTTCACTGTTTAGCCATGAGGGGCAGTACACATGTTGTTTTATACAGTTTTAGTGCAAATTACATTTGTTTACACTGCAATGGCAAAAATTGACAGTATACATTACTAAAAATGTAATCAATAGAAAAAAAAGTTGGTTTGGTGTTCAGTTTCTCTTTAAGACTTCTTTGCTCATTTTGTCCTTCCGTTATCACGAGTGCAGTTTATTAATTACTCATATTGTACATATTGGGTTGGGTGGGGAAAGGGGCATGATTCTTTGTGTATATGGGTGAATACTTGTGGGGAGTCATTGTTGTAACGCACCTCATGTTACATTCCTGAAAAGTAAAAGAAAAAAAGATTGATTGGATTGATTGATTAATATAACCTGTAAAACCTGGATATTACAGCATGTAATAGATCTGATTTATTTGCTCGTAAATGTGCAAGGCATTTACACACAGTGCACTTTCACACAAGCTTCATCTGTAAGTGCTTCTAGGAACAGAAAAGAACTGAAATAGCATCAGCTGTTCAATAGGAGCCGCAGGTCGTTTTGAACGTGTCCAAATATATACAAGCCTCGTAAACAGACAAACTATTATCAACATGTCAAATATCCGCGTGCTAACAATAGAGCGTCTCTCACTGCTTTAGGCCCAGCACCTGCCAACAAATTCACTTTCACCACAGTGAAGAAAAGACATTAGTGTAGATTAGAACTGATGTGATGTATATCAGTGGTTTTCAAACAGGGATAAGCGTGAATAAAAAATGCTTCATAATTAGGAGGAGAAAAACAATTTAATTCCATTACTAGGAAAACAATCTGATACAGAGGCTTTAATCTAGTTTAGTCCTGGAAATTGGCGAGAAATAAACTTTTTTTTTTTTTTTTCTTATTCTTGGTTATAGCAGGTGCCTAGCTCCTCAGCTATGGTCCTTTGGTGGGCTCCACTCTGGAAAGTGGCCACAATTGTCGCAATGCAGAGACAGAGACAGACCACAGTAGACTCTTATATTTACAGGAGCCATTTAGCGTCCCCCAATTAAAGTACACACATCTTTGTTAGGAAGCCGGAGATAACCCGCCGTAGCTCAGGGAGGACTCGAGCAATCAAACCTATAACCTTCTTGCAGATTGAATGTGTAAATGTAATCAAACAATGTATAATCCATCCTAATTAGCATGTATTGGAGTATGCCTGACCGGTGCTAGATAGATTTTGTGAGGGAATAGATTAGGCAGCAGCTGAGAAACAGTGGACAGAGGGGCTGAGGGGGCATTAAAACTGACCACACAGCACTTCCACAGAAATATGAGCCCTTTAAAGGCCCAGTATTATACTTTGTTACGGCTTGTACAACTACTTTACACCCCAGAGCCATGGTATTTTGTGTAGTATAACTTTTTTGGTAGTATAACTTAAAATAACGTGTCTAGAAAATACCCTTAGTTATGTAGTTATATGCAATTATACATAGCAAAAGGGGGGGGGGGCTTCTTTCTCTTGTGCAAATGAAACAAACAGCGCTCCAGGTATGTTTTTTATGAGGAGGTAACGTTTTCAATTTCCAAAAAGTTTTCTTTTAATAATATATGTCCACTGTTGTGTGTTTTCATCAACAACAACAAAAGGCAAGTCAGGACAGCATATTAACATGCCTCAGGTCCAAGTGCCGGGAAGGACGTGCCAAAAGAAATGAAAGCAAAAAATTGAAATAACAGAAGTTGCAGCAAGTTCACAGATCTATATCAGACAGATATTCAAAACATAAGGCCTCAAAGAGGGTAACCTGCTCATGTAAATGTGAAATTCAAATCAAGCCACTACGCAAACCAAAAAACACGGACCATGCAACAATGTGCAAAACAATCTCACAAAGAAATGGGATCAACAACACTGCACTGGACAATGTGCATTACCTGTTTTGTGCTGAGGGTAACACTTTCCCACTGTTTACTCTACAAAACACAGAAAATACAAAATGGTTGAAGTATTAAAAATGTATTGCGTTGAAAGTAGTTTGATGAAATAAAAAAGCGTAAAAGCACTGACTCTGCAGTTAATGGAGTTTACACATGGCTCTTTTGTCAACTGTTTATATATTTTTTAGCTAATGTTTGTCAATGGTCAGTGTTTTATGTCCCATAACAGGGGCAGAAATCCATGGTAACATTTAGGGCTGAACGATTTATCGCATTGGCAGTTTTATCGCAATATTACACAATGCGATTTTGTCACATGTAGTTCTTGGTGTGCCCACTGTGGGTCCACTGATGTGAATGAAGCATCGAGCGACGCCTGCGTGTGCTCCAACATGTGCTTTAGTTTTTGTTTTTTAATGTGTGCGGTAGATCGTGCACATGAAGAATAACCCATCCATCCATCCATCCATCCATTTTCTTCCGCTTTATCCGGGGCCGGGTCGCGGAGGCAACAGTCTGAGCAGAGATGCCCAGACTTCCCGATCCATGCACATCTCATCCAGCTCTTCCTGGGGGATCCCAAGGCCTTCCCAGGCCAGCTGAAAGACCTGGTCTTTCCAGTGTGTCCTGGGTCTTCCCCGGGGCCTCCTCCCAGTGTAACAGCATTTATAATTCTGGCACCGCGAAGACCAAAGTTTATTTCTCAGATACTGCAGCAGCGCAGCTATAGCTACAATGTCATTGCACGAGTTTGGCCGTCTGCGACGAGCGACCACTCGTTGTAGGTGAATCTTAAATCATACCTCAGAGATTGTACATTGTGACGGACAAAAATTAAAAATAGAACCGTCATATGATGAAAAATGAGGAGCGACAGACATCAGGCAGAGTCTGATGTTGGACACAGGCTGCAGAGTGAGCCATCCTCTGGCCACAGCGATGATCTCTCTCGCCTCAGTAAACGCTGGCGTCTGCAGCATGAAACTCGCTCGCACAAACTTAGCTACGGTTCTTTTTTTAACCATCACACAGTGGAGATAAGTGCAGCACTCCAGTTTACAATCCTCATGTCTTACAATGAGACCTCTAAAAATCTTTTAAGACCGAAAAATCCTGTAGTCTTTAGGCTTCTGCTGCGCTGCACAAATGCTCATCTTGTATTTACTACGGCTTTACCTTGGACCATGTGCTGTTTGTAAAGAGTTCCTTGTAGCGCCCATAGCATCTCAATGGAGAAGCTATAGCGACAACTATTATTAGGCCAATCTGTCCGTGAAGAAATAGAATGTAGAGCAGACGGCAATAAAGTGTTTGAGCTATAGTTTGGCAAACAAATAAAAATCTGATTTGATTAGGCTTATACTGTATGAATCATTGTATATTTTTACAAAATGCCTCAAGTAATTGGGCGTAATTCATTACAATATAGCTTTTTTTATATTTTATTTTTGGTAAAATCGTTCAGCCGTAAAGAAGACCTTGAAAAAATAATTGCATATTAAATCGCACTCATAATATTAAGGGGGAAAAAAATCACAATTAGATTTTTTTCCAAAATTGTTCAGCCCTAGTAACGTTACATTTATAACAGTATATTCCAATCTCAAGCAATCCATAATGGTGAAAACAGATTCGTATTCACACCGAAATAAAGGTTGTCATGTTTGTCCCACGTCAATCGATGACCTTTCCAGAAAGTTTACAAACAAAAAAAGTCTATATTTACGGCACTCTCGGTTAACAGCATTTCTCACACCTCTTAAAACCTGAGCACGCCGCACACTACAGTATGTCACTTCTCATACGTCCATGCGATTTCACGGCAAACACGTTCCCCATGTGTGTTAGATGTTCAAATCCCCCTGTCAGCTTCCACATGTTCGTGCGGCGGCTGAAAATAGGCCCAGGCACATCGAGAGGAGCTCCGACTGGCAGAGACCGAAGCCACATGTGTGAGAGATGATGATGAGGCCTGGGCATGATTGGAGCCATGCTTGACATACCACAGAGGTGCAATGGGGAGGGACAGACAGATGAGCAATGTGACCTGCAGCTACGGTAAAGGAGATTATGAGTCTAGTTCACAAGGAGCCGTCTGCCATAGTTGTGGTATACTCTAAGGTGGGCAATGTTACAATGAGGCAGTGGCGTGCGGTGCATTTACCGACTAGGCCTTCAGTGGCACAGCACAGTCATTAAAATGTGAAACATACAACTCATATATATCTTTATAACCAAATTTGCTACGAAAAATCTAAATTTCAACTCAAAATGTTACAATAACAATTTTGTTAATGAAAAAGTGCAACCCAACAGGGAATCGAAACCAGATACCCCAAAATCTCGCCTGGAAAACCACTGCTTGTTTAGTGGTTCTCATTTTACAATACAGCATTATCTACCGACTTATATTCTCAAATAAAAAGTCTAGTTTTCACTTGTTTCTTTACTTTTAAAACATGCGGGTCGACAAGGGCTCGTGGGGCTATTCTCCCATGGACCCACCACCTGGAGGAGGAGCCATAAGGGACTGCTGCCTCCGCGACCCGGGAACGGATAAGCAAAAGAAGATGGATGGATGATCAACAAGCATCAGGCGATACTATTGCAATGCATACAGCATTTGTTACAATGTCTCAAGAACTAAGAAGAAAATTACTTTAAAAGGTACACTGTGTAACATTTTGGATTATATTTGCAGTGGGCAATTGAAGAATGAACTTGGATGAGGACCTAACTATAACTATTTACGTATCTGCTTTTAGTCACCATCTCGATGGAGACGAGCTGGAGACGTCCCCGCTCCCAGGAAAGTTACAAATCAGGTCTTAGGAGAGATGAGCCGCTCACAGCGAAGACACATGACTGTTTGTTTGTTCATTTTTTAGGTATTTTTAACAATAAAAAATATATATAATAAAATAGATGTTTGTGTTTTATTCAAATTATTGGGTGAAATGTTACGTGGTGTACCTTTAAATCCATGTAAAAAAAAAAAATGCTAGTATTTGTTGTTGTTTTTACAGCAAATTTGACCACTTTTTGGTTGTTAGGTTACACCAAGTTCAATTCCATTTAGTCCTAAATAGGATCTGATCAAGCCCTGATATATTAGCCCCAGGTTAACCCGGTTCATACCATTATACTCAAAGCTAGTGCTGCTTGGTGAATAAAATACTTTGTGTGATAGTGAAAATAGAACCACATAAATTAAAAAACAGACTAATGGAGCCTAAAATTGTGTTTTCTTATAGATGCGGTGTCGCCTGGCTACTGTCGTTCTGCAGCAGTAGCCAGCTCAGTCTTTAAGTTAAGAAACTGCCTTGACTTCACCACAGAGAAAAAAATAAGTTAAAAAGACCAATCCTTGCAGTATATTTAAATGTATGTCTTTTCTTTTTTAATCCCTGCTTCGAGTGTATATAAAGGTTTTGAGATAAGTAATACTTTTTCCACTTCAGTTTAGCTCGTGTACCCAAATTGCTTAGTTATAGCAGGTATATCTCGCCGTTTTGCATTTTGCTAAACACAGTGTGAACCCAGACCTGCACTCATTTTCTGGAAAGTCATTAAAACCGAAACAAAGCAAACATGAATAATTCATCACCAAAAACCTAATCTCCTCAGTTGTTACTTCTTCTCTTTCTCATATCAAATCTTCAACTTAGCCAGAAACTTGACAATTAGCTCAAAACGCAAAAAAGAAAAGACCCATTTGCCGTGGCCTTTTTGAAAGATATTTTTCAGAGCGAGTTTTGTGCCTGCGTCTTTGCGAATCCCGGCAGAGATGTGAGAGTGGCGTGCGGGGAGGGGAGGAATGTGTCATGAGGGCGCAGTGTGGCGGCTCTTGCACAACCGTTCTGCTGCTCTGTGCAAATGTGTAGCCCGCGCCGACTGCGAGCTCCGAGCCTCCATGTCACACATTTAACACTGGATTACCATCTAAAGTGTTTATTGGGAAACTTTATGGCGCCGTTTATTGGACCGCCGCCACGGAATTAGCAAGAGAGGCTCAAATTCACACAAGATTTCAATTAGCACAAGTCAGTAAAGAGAGTAATTGACAGTAGTCGGTGTGGCGTGAACAGTGTTGACAGTCGGGCTGCGGAGTTCTTGTTATTGAAGTCTTGGTGAATGCAGTGGGCGTAGCTTGTTATTAAAAAAGTATAATAGTTCAAACTCCGGTCGCTGGATATCAACTTCATAATTGTTTCATATCAAATTTGGGGCACTGTCACAGCTTGTGCCTAAGGTTGTGGATTGCCCGTGGACTTCGGGAAGAATGGTTATTGCTGTGGTGACAACTAATGAGGATCCATGATAAAGAACAAAAGAAACAGAAGTGCAATAAATTAAGAGAAGAAGAAAAACAAGTCCTAAAAGATGAAGAAACTTTGAAGCAATGGCTATGTTTTCAATTAATGCTTGTATATTAGGGATGGGCAATAAGGGGAAACAAAACGTCATCACTGACAGTTCATGCACACCAATGTTTCCCAGAGATGTCTGCACTGATTCTATTTTAAATACTTACAATTTTGTAAGTAAAAATGACATGGATTGTCTGTTTTTAAACTTTAATCACTTAGTATAGTATATCATTTCGGAGGTTTACGATCATTTAGGAAGAAAAAAGGAAAATTGTATTCTACATTTCAATTTGAGACCATGGGGGACCAAATTAGACCAGTGTTCCCCTTTTTGAGCCAAGGCACCCCACGACAAAAAACTATACTGTATTTCTTGAAATATAATGCACATATAACCAAAACGTGACAAAATACTGAAATATCACCATCATATCACCATAATCCGACACCAATAACTCGAGAGTCTCATCGGCAGCATAACTGTGGACTTCTTTGGTATTTTGTGCGATACTGCAAAGTGGAAGAACATGTCTTATTTCTCTCCCTGACCACTCCACGCCGATCAGGTGACATTTCGACGGCACCCCTGATGAATTCCTGCAGCACCCTGGTTGGGGAGCACTGAATTAGACCATCCAGAGCCTCCATAGACCCCTTTACTAATGGGAAACACTGTATCCTTTCACCATCGTGGAGAAATGACTACAATTATCTGCTTCTTCTGAGAGTTCATGTTTCATTGGAATTGTAAATTTAGTCATTTACTCGGAACATGACAACGGTTTCCAAATCACTAACTGTCACATTGCTCACACTGAATGTCAGGAAAACAAGTCACCAGTCAATCTCAATCATCGGCATGGTATTTTGTAATTGACAGGTGAACAGTCACACATGTAGCAGTAAAGGCATGTTTGGTGAGGAGTTCAGACTTTGAGTGGGGGAGGACTTGTTTGTTGTTTAAATTTATGTAGAAGGGCACATCTCATGAACATTCTCACTTGTATTTAATATTAAAAACAGAAGATTTCTCGTATGGGTATCAGACTATTCATCCCCCTTACTGCTGCATGTGTATCTACCACTGCTGACTCCGACAGAGCAGTAGTGACACCGCCTATTGCACATGTAAGTACTTCTGACTGCTGCTCCGACTGAAGTGAAGCTGTGAGACGTCCGTGTTGCGCCGGCATCATGTGGGAGACCATGTGACGGCCACACCAGAGAGAGGCCTCACATGGGCCGGAGGAGCCGAGGAGGAGTTAGTGTCGGGGACAGACTCTTGACATACACTCGCTATGGGTTTATGACAAACGAACAGGCGGTGAACCCGAGTGAAGGTCACCAAACAGAGAAACAGCCATGAATCATCGCATTCCCACGAGCTGATGTGCACAGGAGACAATGACAGGCTCAGTGCAGGGCTTAGCGGCATTGTCGAATCTGGTATTGGTATGTGCACGACTTGTCAATCCTATTTGGAAATAGTAATGCAGGCTTTTTGAAAGATTTGCAAGTAAAACATATGAGAGTCCGATGTACGGTAGTGGGGTTATTTGGCAGTAGTGGTGATGTGATGTTCATGATCGAATCAGTTCTTTTGAAAAGGTGCCTTGTGGAACTTTTATGAAAACAAAAAAAAACATGATACTAGTGTGTGTTTGACCTATTGGTGACTAGGGTTGGGTAATGTTAAACAAAACCAGTATAGAAAAAAATTATTTAGGTACTACCGGTATCGAAAAATAAATTGGTACCGAAACAATATTTTTCTTTAGAAAGCAAATTTTGATGCCTGGTGGGTCTAAAGAAAGTGACTTAGGTGTTTCAGCTCAAATTAATGATAAAACACTAAAATAAACAGTATTTTATTGAGTAAAAGTATTTAATGGCTCAACAACAAAACTACAAATCAAGCATGAGCAGTGTTGGGGAGTAACTAAATACATGTATTTAAAATACGCATTCAGAATACTCATTTTGAGTAACTGTATTCAGGTACAAATACTCTCTCATTTGAGGGTATTTCAAATTTACTTTTCAAATAAAAGACGGGGAGTGGTCTTCATCAGGGCATACCGTATGTATGCAGAAGACCGCTGTAGGTCGCAATGCGTTGGCGTTCCACACATAATAATGAATTTTTTAGCATCAGAGTGCCTCGGACCTGTCGGTGTTGTGCCCTTGAAGAGCATCTACCTTTCACCATTTCACATCGGGTTTTGTAGCCGTCTATGTTAACTAATGAACCATGTCCTGTGAAGAGCACCTGTTTGCCTATTATCATCAGTCATCTCCATCTCTGCTATCATTTTGGATAATTTGAATAAAAGGTGTATCCCGTCAGCGCTCAGGTCTTAAATAATATGAGTTTTCTGGCTGGTGTCATAAAAAAAAAATCAATACAAGAATGAGCCAATCTTTAGAACAGCTCTTTAAAACGAATCCCTGTAAAAAGCAATTAATCCCATCACTGTGCAATAGTCACTAGACAACAACAACTAGACAGAAAAAAAAAGTGATTACTGGCATTCTAAAAGAGTAACAGAAGCTTACTGTTCGCTGACGACAAAGATGCAGTTGTCTTGAGAGGGGACGCCCGAGACAGGATGCTTGCAGGTCACCTTCCGCTCATTATGACTAGAGACAAGAAACAGAGAAGAAGAGCGAGATTAGTATTATCTTGCATAATACGCAAGAGTTGGACAAACTTAGAAACTGTGCACCAACCAAGCAAGAAATTAACTTTGGGCATCGTAAGCCATTATGCAGTGGAGGAAATATGTGCTTGTTTCTTGTTTTGTGCTGTAAAGACCTTTGCAAACTATTTCATTTTTGTCTGCATAATCCCATATTGCCCTGATTCGGTTTGTATAACTTTATTGGGCATTGACATCTAAAGTGGACTCGCACAACTCAATATTGCATGCCGTCCGACATGTAGATGCAGTGGTTGTTACAAAATATGCCACCCAAGCTGTAGGGTCCAATTTGTTAGCCCCAGAGCTACTCCCAGCCTTCATAATGAGTCCAATCTCAGAAACAGGAGTGCGGCTACTGAAGCCTTTGCAATAACAGCAGATACTGACCACACTGTTTGTAATCTGAAGAGCCCAGAGGTTCAATAAACTCCAGGCAAGAAATGATTAACAGTAATGGCCGTGGTTAATTGCCAATTATAATTTTGTTTGTGCAGTATCATCTGATAATGGCGAGGCAGCCAGTTCAACATAGTCCATCACTTTTATACATCCCTGTCGGAATCAATAGGCTTCATATCGCCCGGAGAAAGGCGCGCTGCTGTCAGGGGTGGTCTGTGGGAGCGGGGAGGATGCTGTCAATGTTTATGTTGTTCTTAGAGCAGACACGAGACAAGTAATAAGTACATTATAGAGCAAACAAGAAGTAAATGCACTCAACTTGAGATGCACCAATCCACTTTTTTGCTCTTAATACCAATACCGACAATACCAACTGATAACATAGGATTTTCACAAAATTAGGTTTGAAAATGACATATTTGAAGTTTATGTAAAGAAACTGGTTTGCAGCGTGTTTTCTTCCAACAAAACAGATCTGATCATTAATGCACTGCAAGTATGGTGTTATATTAGTAATTATATAAACATTTTTCTTAAACAAAAATACAAACACAGAGACCTTCAACAGCCTATTTCACTACTTTAGGTGTGACTCAATCATAGCTTTTGTCCCAGCCTTGAATGGTTGAAGCGGGTGCGTACCTATGTTCCCCGGGCCCGGTGTGCCCCCACTTATATTGACGGGGGAACGTTGACGGGGGAACATGAGTACCCTAACCATAACCCTAACCCTAACCCTAACCCTAACCCTGACCCTGACCCTGACCCTAAACTTAACCCTAACCGTAATCCATGAACGCGCGCAGGAAAAACAGGTCTGGCGGGGGAACACCGGGCCTGGGGAACATAGGACCCGGGGAACACCGGGCTGACCCCGGTTGAAACTAGCTGGCCTGGGAACGCCTTGGGATCCCCCAGGAAGAGCTGGAGGAGGTGTGTGTGGATCAGGAAGTCTGGGCACTCTGCTCACACTGTTGCCTCCGCGACCTGGCCCCGGATAAAGCAGAAGAAAATGGATGGATGGATAGCCTTAGCATATTGCTGCTAACTGCAGTATTTTTGGTTGAAGCTAGCCTTAGGATATTGCTGCTAATTGCAGTATTTTGGTTGAAGCTAGCCTTAGGATATTGCTGCTAACTGCAGTATTTTGGCTGAAGCTAGCCTTAGCATATTGCTGTGCAATATTTTGGTTGAAGCTAGCTTTAGCATACTGCTGCTAACTGCAGTATTTTGCACAGAGATGAAACGTAGTATTGTGCAGTGTACAACTAATTCAATAACTGAGTTGCACAGCTTTTAAATGATACACCATATTCACTTTGAGTAAGTTGATTAAAGTATTGGTTTAGCATCAAATATTTCAAATAGATACCTGATATTGTATACCAGTATGGGATTGGTGCATCCGTACACCCAACCAAATAGAATTACATTGAATATTTTTGGTATCTTCAAACAAAACTTCATGCCATGTTAAGTGTCTTCCTAAGAATGCCGTGGTCAGGACAGTTTCAGATTTGACCAAGGCAAATTTAAGACATTAAATGCCATCACAGTGAAATTGATTGCCATTATCACGCATCTAAGAACAAAACCGCAAATAAATTCAAATTAAGTAAATAAAAAAAACAAAGATAGAAAAGGTAAAATACCCTGCGAGTGAAAATAATAAAGCTAGTATAAAAGTAATTTTTCAATATCAGGAAAAAAAAGGAAATAGACTGATCAAATTTAAATTACTAAACCAGTTTAAAATTAGATCTCACTACTGACTAAAGCATATTTATGACCAAAATATAATGGGATTATATTATGACGAAATATTTTACTTGATGAAATAAACACTGCTCCACTTCTTCAGATTAAAGGAGCCGGCAGTAAGTCAACATAGTCAATGCGTGGTTAACAACATCCTCGGGCTACTACGGCTGCTTTTAGTCACTGGATGGCCATTCAACTGAAAACTTCCCCTCACTCCAGCTGCACTACAAACGCTTACGAGTGGAGCGAGGGCCCAAAAATAACATCGCTTTAAACACGGGCTGCTCTTTACTGAAAAGAGCGAATACCAGGAATGAAATGGTGGGTTTGGTTTCTGCTCACCACAGCGCGGGTCTATAATTACTGGAGCCACTGTTGGCAGAGGAGCTCGGTGCGGTCTCCGTGCAGACCAATGGCACCGCTTTTCTTTAGCATACGTCCACGCAGGTCCCCACTGCGCGCTGCACATGTGGACAGAGTAGTAGGCCAGGGATTTATGCAAGATCTGAGTTCTGAGTAAATAAAGAAGTCTTAACTGATTGAGTGCAGTTGGATCAAGAGTGTGAAGGACGGTGGAAATCTTTCTCATCATGTGCACTCAAAAATGTAGCAAATTTTAGTTGGTGGACTTTGTGTTCAGACGCAGGAGTGTCTGGGACCAGGCTCGCAGCAAAGCATTTACACAGTTTGGTATTAATCAGATCACAGATGCAAATTTGTCACACATCGCTCAAGGAAGATTGAATCCTGTAGCATTCAAAACAAACTTGCAAACTAGGTTGAAGATAATGCTTTCTGTGTGGTTCGTACTGCTTCTTTTTTAATTTCATTTGGGTTAGTCACCATGTTTAGTTTGGTAGGGACTGATATGATATCTGATTGGTGACTCCCACCTGTCAATCACAGCAAGAACAGAATAACATTTCTGCAATTTCACTTGCTACAAAGGTCAAAAATATGTTCATTCAATTAAAGGTAAGAAAATCTGCCAGAAAGAGTAGTTGATATCCACATGTAAGCATTCACAAATATCGTCAGTAGGTGCCTCCATAGTAAAGCCTTAGATGAACAAAGTACACTCAACTTGATCTTCTTAATCCAATAGGGACACAACGTCTAATTCTGTTATGTCATCAGTCAAATTAATGAGTAGCATCAGGGAGTAAACCATAGTGCACTACAGGCAATAAAACATGGCAAAGAGCCAGAGTAAACATGTCTAAGCTCAGGCAGACCACAAGCTTTTCATTCAAGAAGAACTGCAGACGGTGGCAAGCCTTAAGTCAACCCCGGGGCCCATTTGTTGAGAACGGACTCGGATAGGGCGACAATACAGTAGTAATAAAGCTAATGTTGACTTTGCAGCACTGATGTGTTGGTGATGCTCATGCCATAATGGGTCGCGCCACATGATGCCGCGACATTCTGCATGCCGATGGTGGGAGACTGCAAAGATTCCCTGAAACTAGCTGAGGCTGAGAGTCAATATACTCTATTTAGAGCCATAGGTTTTATCAATTTAAGCAAAATAGTTCCATAGACATACAGTATTGGTCATAAACAATGACCAGGTAGAAATTCTGTAATATTTCTCGGCAAAAATCTTTTTTTTAATCCATTGACTAATATGGAGCATGGGATTGAGCCGTCTAAACTTCTGAAAATGACCATTACCATTAACAGCGCCGCATAATGAACCAATGGAGATTTTATGATGCAAACTACACAAGTTAGCATGTATTTGTATGATGGCAGTATCATCAATCGTTCATTATCGCGCAATATTTGGTGAATATCCAAAACAGAAGCAGCAGCTATGTATTGCAAAATCAATGAGGTCTGTGGAAGAAAACCAAAAGACCATAGACTTAAAAAAAAAAAAAAAAAACTGTTTTAGTCTGAAAGCACAACTAGGGCTACAAACTACAGACCATAGTGTGGATATTTTACCAGAAAGAACATTTCAAAAGACTTGTATGTGGATGGAATATTGCTTACATTTCAGGAGTTATGTGAAAAATATCAAATTCCCCCAAAACATTTCTTCAAATATTTACAGCTTAAACGTTTTATGTCAGCTAGATGTAAAAATATGATGTATATTCCCAAATTGTCATTAACTGAAGAAATAATTAAAAGACAAGAAGAAAAAGGGAAACTGTCAAATTCTATAACTTACTTATGTGTAATTCTAAAGATTAAACAGTAGACAAATTAAATACATTGGAGAAGGGACATTCAAGAAGAAATAGATGAATTAGATTGGAATGAGGCATGTTTAAAAGCCCAAAAACAAACCATAAATACGCAACTTAAATTACTACAATATAAATGGCTAACAAGGGTCTATATAACACCTGAAAAACTCCATCATATGTCAAGCAATATTCCTGATATTTGTAGCAAATGTCAAAACGAAAAGGGAACACTTATCCATTGTTTATGGAAGTGTTCAGAGATACAAATGTTTTGGAATAATGTAATAAATTGTCTGTCAGATGTGTTCAATGTCAAAGTTCCATTTTGTGCCAAACTCTGTGTACTGGGAATATACCCTGCAAATTTTTCACAAAATAAAAAAACAATGCTACTGGATTTTGGACTGTTACATGCCAGAAGAGCCATCGCTTTAAACTGGAAGAGCATGGAGGCCCCTACCATAAAACAATGGGTTAAAGAACTTTCTGATTGTATCGGACTTGAAAGACTTACATATATCTTACATATATCTTACACTTACATATATGCTGATTATAACATCTGTAAAATAGGGTTGTACAATATGTATTATTATTATTATTATTTTTTTTAATGACTTGAAACTTAAGTATGTGGATGCTCTACTATGTGATACAGATACATTTTTGAAGATTGGATTGATCGCGGTTAATCACATGTTTTGAATTCCAAAGTTGCAAAAATTTCAGCTTGTTGGGCTGGTTTAGTGCTATTTTAGTAGCAACAGTTTTTTTTACAATATAGTAGCTAACAAATTGAATGTATTTTTGGGTCGTTGATTTCTCCGTCCCAATGATGCAGAGAGGCACTGATTTGTAAGAACGTCTCAAGCGAATTTGCTTTGCCAAGCACTACCTTTACTTTTTAAAATCTCATTCTGCCCGAAGTAACTTTATGGACGTTGCTACCCGCTGGCCAGAAGATTCGACTTTGCCAGTTTTCGAGGCATGATCCTGAACTCTTTTGGCCACATGCCTTCCATCGGAGCCGTTGACATCATCGGATTCTACAACGTGAACCCAACCTATTAGGCCAGACTTCTGAAGCCATAACCCACTCTTCTAAATTTAACAGGGGCTACTTGTAAGTTTTAACAGATGCTCGGGCGGACACGTGTGCCCTGTCACTGTTGGAAAATAGAAAGACGGACGAGCTCTTTGACGGACAAGCGGGACATCAAAGGGTTACAGAATATGGACGGGACCATTAGATAGGGCCCCAGAACATTCCGAGCGCCTTCATGTGACTCGACGGGACAGTCCATTCTTAGCCTCCCGCTGGGGTAAACATGGCGGTTATGTAGTGAGTAAGTTACATGGGCGTGGTCCTTTAGCGTGAGCCGTGGTCCGAAGGGGCTCATGGATGGACCACGGCGGAAAGAGAATCCTCACAGTCAGCAGTTCTTTGTAAAACGCAAGACTTGGATTGGAACTGGATGGTGTTCTGGTGAAATGGGAGTATGGGCAAAGGGTAAGAATAGATTGGAAAAAATTCTGATATCACTTTCAAAACACCCAAAGAGGGAAGCTGACAAACCCATGCAATTCTGACAGCACCTTATCTTTTTGATTGAGGCAAAGGCAGTGTAATTCTGGAAGCTTTTGATCTTAAAAATATTGTAGAAATGCTGTAAAATAGTGAAGCAAACAGAACAGGCAGGGAACAAAAACGCTCTTCTCTATCTTTGTCACAATGTTTTAATTTCAATTAGAGCCGAACAATGAACATGATTTCTAAACCATTTCTTCAGTTTCTGTAGTGTTTTCCAAAGTATCCAAACCCAACCCAAATGTTAAGTCTATAAAAATACTATCTGAAACTGCAATCAAAACTGATGCCACACACAATTTTCCTCATTCAAATCAGCCCTATTGGAAGTGTGTTTTCCAAATGTAGCAAGGACCAAGCCTTGAATGCACCAAGGTTTGTGGTCTGTGGTCAGTGTAGGCAGCCACCGCTCACTGGCCTGCAGAGCATATGGTAACATTTTGACTTGCGTGGGGGGGGGCTGAAAACATCATACAATCCTGCTTTAGCGCTCTAAACCCTTTTGTTTTGCTGAAGGAGTGGTTGTTTTGGACACCTCCTCACCTCCCGAAGGAACCGATAGGGGTTACTGACCACCCTGCCGCACTTTAAGGGGGCCGGTCTTTCTCGGTTATGTGCCTGAGTCACAGAACTCTCTCGGCTGAAATAATTAGCAGAGCGCCACCGCGGTAATAAAGAGCTTAGAGTGTGTGGGGTCAACGCTCCTCGGGCTTAGCTTTTTATTGTCCATGGGAAGGACTTTGATCCCGCCCCTCGCCTCGACTACAGTTCAACTGGAAACTGGGGGCTTCCACAAGTGTCTGCACATTACAGGCAGGAATGAAGCACAGAGTGTCCTGTCAGGTCTCTCACTACTTCAATATTTCAGCTGGACCACCGCCAAAATGCAATCTTTATTTTAGTGTAATAAGGAATTCCAACGATTGGTGTGAAGCTATATTTTCGAAATCTGTTTTATACTTGGATTAAAAAGTATATTCTCTTTTTTTTAATACTCCACCTTGATAATATACTATAAAATCCAAAACTGTAGTAAAAATGAGCATATCAATATTTATCACCGCTGACTGACATCTGCTCTGTGTAAACCATACAAGAATACCAATTATGTTTTGACCATATTTTGTAATTCAGTCTCTGGGAGCTGTCTGCAGTGGACATATGCACTGTATCTGTGAGCACAGGTGCCTCAATGATATAGTCCACCGCCATATGTTGTAGCACTGGTATAACTTGGATTGTAAAATATGATAGCATGTTGCTGACTGCGAAAGGTTGATGTATAATTTGTGGCATACAGGTGGACGCGTGGACTTATCTGCTCAGACCGACATCGTGAAGCACATTCCACCTCGAGCCCCTTTAAGCCTCTCTTTCTGTTACCTATCTGTCTGAGACCCTTTGACTCCTGAGGTCAGATGGTCTTAGCATGTCGCTGTGGCTAAGTGTGACACCAAAATGCCAAAGGTACAAGATTTAGTGGGACATAAAAGTGTCAGCAAGTCAAAGCCAGTGCTTTTTAAACCAATTTAACGCTATAATAATGTAGCAACAAACAACACTAAAATGAAGGAGCTTTGTTTGGAAGCTTTTAAGTTGGTGTTAAAGTATTAAACAAATAATTTGAAACTTAACCACATGTGTCATTATGTTCTACAAAACTAATTTGCTTTTAATGCCATTTAAGACCTTTATTTTTGCATAATCCATTCTATCCCTAGTAATTATATTCAATACGTGTTATTGCTACAGGTCTGTGATGAACCAAACAAACACAAAGTGACTAACTTTGGTGTAAATACAAATCACTGTACCATTCTCAGGAATTCTGTGTCATTTTGAGATTAGAAAGGATCTTATTCCCCTCATGTTGTTAGACTTTGTACTTTCTTTTCATGAGGATTTATTTGGAAAGGAGGAAGGGAACATCAAGTTTGTGCATGTAACCTTACTTAAAAAGCTTTTACTGAGAATATCTTCACCTCTCCATGTTCCCTCACCACTACCTGTATTACACAGCAACGGTCCTCTTAACAAAATGTAAGTGCGCTTCAATTATCCAAGCCTTTCTTGATGATTAATTCTCTTGTCAGAGCTCATAAATCTAATCCTATTACACGGGAAGGAACCTGGCCAGGGCAGAAAAGACCTTTCAGGGCAGTTTGATAGGACCACATTATCAGGTGAGGCCCAGAGACCAGACCGGGGCTGGTGATCTGGGGCTGTATGCATGGACACTGACTGGAGGTAGTGAATAGCCCTGTGCACAAAAGCAGAGCTGAATAAGCAAAGTAGTGAGCACGGGGGCAAGCGGGGGCCAGCGGCAGCGTGGACACAAAAAGACAAAAAAACACGGGGGGGTGCGGTCCCACGTGAAAGGCAGCGCAGCAGTTTGAAGTTAAGCCATGTGCTGTCAGAAAGTGGACACTCTTACAGTATGGTAAGGTAGGTAATGGCAAGTTGCATCTATTTACGTGATGTGTTGGCACCAGTCCAGTAACTCCCATGAGCCGTTTCATTAGGATACAAAACACTTCAGATTGACTGTTTTGGAGGAAGGAAACTAGTATTCTGACTATCATGTTGCAATCCAGGACTAAAAGGTACACTATTGTGGAAAAGTGTTTTATTGCACTTAAGCTATCATTTGCACTGGGTAGTTTAGGTGTTCCTTTCCGCCTCTCATCAAAGAAGCTTTGTCAGCAACTATCTTTATTTGGCAGCAGGCCATTCAGTAGGAGTTGTAACTTGTAATGGTACCACCCATCTTTATTCAAAAAAGCTGCCGATGAAGCTTGGAAGATATTCTTTTTCTCTTGCTACCCAGAGTTTATTTTATTCATTCAGTGTACATAAGAGATACAGTTCATTGATAGATTCTAAGAGATATTTATTTTATTCTATTCTATTTTTATTATGACCTGTTTGCAAACTTGTTTTCTTCTTTGACGGCACATTTCCTGACTTTGCAGCCCCCTGTGTGATCTTATCTTCAGAGCTGTTGTAAGTAAATTTCTCCATTGTGAGATCAATAAAGTATCTTACCTTATCTTAAGAGAGGCAAAACTTTTAACTTTAACCCAGTATGGATGAACTTTTGAGTCCAACTGAAAAGTCCTGTTCGCTGCTCACGAAATTAAACAGTAAGATCAGATTGGATGACTCATCTTTGCAACTTTTTCACTACAGTTACATACTACCAATAGTATGTAATTTAGAATTTGCAGTTAAAAACAATAACTATAGTATAGTCTAGACTTGAGTCTGTATACGTGGCTTTGACTTTCACTTTTACTTAAGCGTGAAAAAGCAGCTGCTCTTTCAGGCCACAAATCAGATTTTTCACAAACAATTCAATTAGCAGCCTCCACTCGGCAGCTGCGACATGGTGCAAAAGTGTGTCAAGGTGACACGCTGACTGATGGAAAGATTTCTCAGCCCCGAGGAAGAACTAAAAAATAAACAGAAACAACGTGAATGTGAATTTGCGACATAACAAGTGGGGGTTATTATTGTACGCACTCTGAACTTTTGACCAAAACATGTCACGCAAATCCCTCATGATTTAGTTCCTTCGAGGTCTTATGGTTACAGACTTTCCCCACATTATTTCTGTCACTTTCTGAGTGCGTCAAGCTTCCCCTTTTCGGCTCTAATTTCACTTTCATTCAAGGCGAACACATTGTGAGAGGATGACAAGAGATCCTTCGGAGATATGTAGGATTCTGGACAAGTGTGGCCAGTGCTGAAAATAGCACATGTCTAATCAAGGCCAGCTCCTTAAAGGCAGAAGTAAGTCACAGTCTACAATGAAATGGAAATGCCTCATGTTCCTTTTGACTCATATAGTACCAGCATCTAATGTATTTATAGAGATTAGTCTTATGCCCATTCTTATGTAAACAGAAGAGTCCAACAATATGAATTTGGCACAAAATAGCTTTGAGAAATAACTTTAGCAGCCTTTAGCAATTTCTCCTTTTGCCTTAACCACTACTAGTAATACTACTTTGTAATACTTTAGTCATATGATAAATAAAACGTATGACAATGTGTGTACAAAGGGCCCTGATGACGAAATGCAGGGAGCAGTAGCTGCTTTCTTCAGATTACCTGAACTCCGTTACTATTTCTAAAGGTTGTTGTTGTTTTCACTACAGTCTGTTGACCTATAGCTGCTGCTGAAGTACAGTACAGATAAGATATACCACTGTCGCTTTCAAATGTATACAGTCTAAAGATCAATGTTGCCACAGACTCTGACACCATACAAAACATAAGATACTCCATTTTGGTTAATAGCCTATAAATCGACCACCCATACAGGGCTTCAACCACATGCTTTATTGAAAACATAAACTCTGCTCCCCACACAGGCTGCACCGCCTATGCACATGCAGCATGGCACAGAAATGTTTAAATAATTCACGTCTAAAGTCACATCCTTCAAGGCCATAAAAAAAACACTGGTCCAGCCACTTCCCTTGGAGGAATTCAAACAAAACAACCAAAAGACTAAACAATAGTGCACATGTTAAAGCTCATAGTACATTTCTTAAATATGGCAAAATGCTGCATAACCTGGCATTGGCCAAAGCCGGAGTCCATGCCAGTGGGCTGTAATTATGGCTTAAATGAATGTGGTTTAGCCCTGAGTCTCTTCCAGCAGCTACTGTCCGGTCAGACTTAGGAGGGATGTCATTTGGTGAAAATTTGGAAGTTGGGGCAAGCATTTAAAGACTTCTTAAGCCTGCTTAAAGAGAGCAGTGACAAAACCATGATGGAGGGAAATGGCCTGATGAGAGCTGTGGCATTGTATTCAAATCAGCTTTTCAATAAGAACAATAGAGAAGAGCATTATCTTCAGATCTTAAATCCCAAACTAAAGAAACAGTTAATGGTTTTGCCAATGTCCTGAAGCTTAACACAGGCAATGATGAATAAATAAGACATTGCTAAAACACACACTATGGACATTCATGATACTGTAGTGCATACTATAGCATATACTTGGCGAAAAAACGGAGGCTGCAGTATCCACCAGTCTAGTGAGATGTATAACTGGGGTCTACTTGATGGTGGCATATGTTTACCGCATTTACTGTACGTGATGGACTGTACCACGCTGTCTGAGCCTCGAAGTAGCCGCTTAATGAAAGCTGCAAACACAGTGTCTGCCCCTCATAAACCTAAGTAGCTTGTTCTGGCATTAACCACCACCGTTAAAGCCCTCCACACACCCACTCCCCCCCAGTGCATCCCAGTAATCAACGTGTGAAGCCACTACAGATCGCTGCGTAAAAGCGCCACTTACATTCAAATGCACGAAGAAATCCCAGTTTGGAGATCAAGAAAAGCAACGTGCCAAATGAAGCGTGTTATCCAAAAGTCGATCATCAAAAACCCAAACGAGCAAAAAGAGTTTCACACCACTTTTTCCCAGTCGCGTGGGGATGCGCTTCTGCTGTCCGCTGCTGCTGTGTTCAGGACAGGAGCTCCTCGCGGTGACTGCTGCGCGGCGTGCGCCACAGCGAGTACGAGGCTGAAACCCGAGCGCGCTGACGTCACGGCCCGAGTGGAGACGAGACAGCAGCAGCACGCGGGGCCAGCGGCGATTTATGAGTGACTCCGAGCAAAATCAGAAAGCAAACAAACAGCATGGACCAGTTAGAGGGAAACAGACGGTAGCCCGGAGGGATTAGTTCTTCATCGCATTGCCAGACACTGTATTTAGTTTAGTCTAACTCAATGATCTCTGAAAAGCAAGAAATACGTGGCATATAAGGGTTAAAGCAGGCTGTCAGATCTGATTCAGTGTACTATGGAGCATTTGAGGACATAAATGTAAAAGTAAATAAAAAAAAATAGGCTACAGAAATCATAACGTGAAGGGGTAAAAAGTTACAGTTACAAGTACTTTTGAGCAACTCAATAGTTTATACTCACAACTGAATTAAGGCTATTAAAATTTGGGGTGTGTAGTATATGTGTAGTAAGTGTCCATACAATCAATACAAACATAACAAAGATAAGAAGTCAGTAAGTGGTTGAATCGTCAGCCACATACTGCTGCGCCCATCACTACTCAACCCATTCTTGAGCAAGTCTGGACAGAGAGGCTGAGTGCACTGGTGCCTTTGAAGGAGACTCACCGTAGAGGTATTTGTTATTACAGGCTAACACCACAGTGAGTGTTGACTTGCACAACTTTCTTTGTCTTCACCTTCAGGACGTGGAAAGATATATCCCACTTCCACCTTTATTCATGCTCATCTCAGTTACATACAACTAGCAGAACATATCTGATTTGGGCCTTTGAAAAGAGCAAAGTGGGGCAGAGTACTGAATAGCAAGAAGCAGCAGCAGGGAGCTTGCAGCTATTGTAGACATGAAAGCTAGGACAATGACCCAAGCCTGAAAAAGCCTAGGAGCCAATCCAGCTTCTGTAGTCATCAACCTGCTGTGTGAAGTCAATGCTGGAGGAAGACACAGTCAATACACTAGCTCTGGTAGGCGTCTCCCTGTGTTAACTCTTGAAATGCATTACTGCACTTTCTAAATCAAATGCATATTTTAAACGAAGAACAAACATGGCAAAACTCAAATATACAAATAGCAATGAAAGTAGTATGTACACTGCAACATTAATAATGTGCTATTACACACAAAAGGGGGGAGCACCAAAAGTCTTTCCCCAAGCAAGGTCCAATCCTCAGGAGAGTTAGGCTCAGAGCACTGCATAGTGCTGTGGGTTATGTCTGTCCACCTGGGGTTAACAGTGGACATAATGGACCAGCAGAGGATTGTGGGGCTTTAGGCACTGTGTTAGAAAGGAGCTTTGATGAAAAAAATGTTCATAAAATATTTATAAAATGCCAAGGACATTTGGATTAATTTTGAATGAATGCATATTTTTCACCGGAACGTAGTTCACACATTGCTTTAGAACATAATTATATTTAACATTTAGCTTAAAAGCTTCCGTGGTTTAACCATTTGTGTCATTATTTCACTTCCATACTGTACCAATGGGCCATAACATTATTCATTCAGTGCAAAAATGCATTATACCCATTAACCTGACGCTGAGTTGGCTGCCCTGACGAAGACACGCCAGTGTCGAAACGCGTTGGCAATCCATGTAACAATAAAGGATTTTAAATATTTTTTCATAACAGAGTACCTCAGATGATATTTTTTGACTGCATCGACACCTAAGCTCACTTTGTGCAAGTTAGTACCTGTATCTTTGCTAAGTTGGCTGTGCCTTGGTGCATCTCCAGTTTATTATGGTAAATGCAGGTTTCTTCTGGGTGCTGCGGTTTCCTCTACCACTAAAAACATGTAAAATAGCCCAGGATGAATGGAGTGTGTGAGTGTATGGTGGTGGTCAGAGAGTCTGTTGGAGCAGATGTATGCAGCCACGCTTCTGTCGGTCTGCCCCAAAGGGCAGCTGTGGCTACATATGTAGCTTGCACTGTGTATGGAGTGAGTGTAAATGTGTCCAGTGTAAAGCACTTTGTGACCATGTCTGTAAAACTCTTCTAAACGAGTCAGAGCTTTATCTTTGGAATATGGAAATCTCCCTCCTCTCATTTTATACATGCCCTTATAGTTTATCATTTTTCATAGTTTATTATATATCATTATTAAAAGTCTATGTTTCATGTTGCACGATTGCACTGAAGAAAATTCCTAGTTTGTGAATTGCCTCGCTGACAATGACAATAAAGTCTACTCTGATTCTGTGGATGATGTTTTCCTATGAACACATAAACTGCACCTTTCTACTTTTTTCATAAAATTGACATTTCATTGGAGTAAAACTATGATATCAAACAAAGTAAAATAAAAAACATGAAACCCTTTATATATTTTCTTTGATCTTAGCTACAAACTTATTCAACTAGGTTTAAAAGTTTTCACATTGGGTTATAACAATCTTGTGTCTCAAAAAAAAAGAAAAATGTGGGAGTTTAAATGTTGAAATTTGACGTAAAATTTGAGCATACGCTTGTCTATGTTCATGGCTTTCATCAGCTTTTCTAAGACCTTTGCCCAGGGCTACTTCTGTACGATAGGATATAACGAGAGTGACCCACCCCTCTGTTGGCTCCATGGCAGAAGACTTGTGCTTGAGTGCCCATGAGGAGGTGTCAGAGGGTAGAGTCAAAGCAAGCTGTTCCACCATCTGTGTGAACACGCCTCAAGAAAAGAACATCTTTTATCCATGGATCAATATTTCCTGTCACTTCCCAATCCCAACAACAGCAAACTGCACATCCCACAAAGTAGTTCATTTGCATTCAAGGCATGAGTGGAGCAGATTACAAACAAGCTCGCCAAATTTTATCACGACAAGGCTGTAATAGTATTTTTAATCAGTATCAAACTTTCCACAAGCTTGTTCAGTCTACGAGCATCCACTACATAATTAAAAAGTGTAAGTCACCTTCACAGTTCGTGGGCCTGGGTGAATTACCTAAAGCTCATCATTGGGCTAAACACACTCCAGTCATCTCCATGCCCGTTTTCATTTAGATATAAACAGCAGAATACTTCATTGTAAATTAAACAACTCAGTTTTAGGTGACCAGAAATTACCTCATCTATTCACTCCCCCAACTCTGTATAATGTAACCCAAAACTTCAGTTTACTGGTTTGTAGGAGCATGCGGATGGTCTTCATGACAGACTGTGATTTACACAGTGGTTGTGCAGATTGACTGATGCTATCGCCGCAAATTGCTTTGGCTCCAAAACTCCTGCCTGGCTCAAACATTGTAAAATAACAAGAGCTAACAGTCACGACACTTTATAGTACTGCAAATATCCTAAGTTATTGTAACTAATGGGGCTGGGATGATGCCTGATACATTATTTATCACGGTACTTAGGGGTTGATACCTATTGCGATACAGCAAGTATAGTACATTTTTAATGAAAATCAACACAACAAAATGTAGATTTAACAAAGTGCTGTGGAACTGTTCCTGAAAAAGTAATCAAGAAAATGCAAGAAAAAACATGCTTCCAAACCCTTAGCCGTCTGTAAACCGTGATCTATGCAAATAGCTTGAAGCCTAGCCGTAACCGCACAGCTGTTAAATTCTTAAAAAGTATTAGTATTAGTATTTTTCGGAAAATCGTATTGCGACATATTGCAAAACAATAAATTGTCCCAGCCCTAGTAACTAAAATCAAGTAAAAAAGTTTATTTTCTGATTGGTTGCTTTCATTTTCAGTATTCAAGGAGCAGCGATGCAGTCATATCTACAATACCAGCCTTGTTTTTATCATCTGCGCTACTTCCAGGTTTACAATGGCTCATAATATGCTACAGGTGACATTTGTGGGATCTTTTTTCCCACAAATGTCTTGGATCACAATACACAGCACAAAAGCAAAATAGATTTCACTATATTGCAAGTAGTTAAAAGCATGTGCCCCCTTCAAGCCGGGCTGCCTTCAAGGCAATTGCGTATTTGCAGGGCTGGCAGCAAAAGATAAACTGAAATTTCCCTCTCCCATTCATTCAAGAGGCAATTTAGGGTCCTCAATTCGCCCACAACATGCAGTTATAGGGTTGGATAAAGCAGGAGGGAATCCATAGTAACACAGAGAGGACATGCCAACACTATTGTAGTCAGCATGTCTGATCAAATCCACAACCCCCTGGCTGAAAACGGACCACTCTGGCTTCTAGCTAAAACACATGCAGCCTACAGTTGATACAGTGGAAATGTGCCCGCAACATTGTAGTCAAGGCTTTTAAGTGATTTGTTTGTAACCTGCCTCACCTGTATTCTCTCACGTTGGAAGAGGCTATGAAAAAAAAAGCACTCTAGCAATTATCAATGAGCAACCAAGTGTTTCAGCTGCAGCCTCTCTCTGGGCTCCCTCCGGCTCTCAGCTGACAGATGCCAAGGCAAGGCTTTCAGACTCATTAGCTGCCCACACAGAGCCCTGAGAGGAAGGCACAGGCAATGGCTAAGTGTTCACATGTTTATCCTCTCTCTCAGGAACCTCTCCTACCTGCCCACCAGCTTTTGGCACGTTTTTTTTTTTTTTTTTTTATGCTCTTCCACCTACGCAACTCCACTGGCTTCTTTGTCACCGAGCAACGTTATAATGCTCTGGACAGATGTACTTACAAAGGATCATGCTGCCATATTCGATCACGCATCCAAATTACAAAAAAAAAAATACTGTTCATGGGTGATTTGTGATTACTTGATCTATCCAAATGAAACAAAACAAATGTTATATTCTCACCAGAACATAGCTAGCATGTCGTTTGGTTTCATTAGCATATTGTAGTAATGATGCATTTAATCTCCATCTTCCGCGCTCAGAACACCATCTGGCAATATCTGTGAAGTTTATGTGAATTTTACAGTTCACACATCTTCACCAACCTTGTTCTGATCCTATCTGAAGGATCTTTTTACTTTAAAGTTTCACTCACTCAGCCTCACTCACTTCTCATTGATGTAATGTGGTTAGCATGGAAGCAGTTATGGATTGTTTACCTCTATGTATGCCACTTAATATACTTAGTATATCACAAAACATGTCAAACCAGGGAAAACAACTGTGATAACTATGTTTTGGTGAAAATGTTGTGTAATGTGTCATATGCTCTTTAAGTTTTGTTTTTTGCACTGCTGCTCTTGTCATCAGACTAGCCCAGTGTTGTATAACTGTATTTTCTAAAATCTTAGAACTGAAGGGTATTTTCAGGACACATACATTAGTTATACTACAAAAATGCCTGCTCTAAAGTAGCTGTAAATTGCCTGAATAAAGCATGATATAACACGATGAAGCCTTTGACGACAAAGTGTATGTGTTAGCTAACAGCTCCAGCAGAAAGGCTACAATTAGCAGCTTGTCTTTAGGGAGGCACCAGAAGATGGGCTCTGGATGAATGTTTGTGGAGGAGGGGAGTAATTACTGTAGCTGTGTGTCTAACTGAGCTGAAGGGCTGTAACAGATTCTGCCTAAGTTGACATCCACAAGATGGGCAGATTCACGAGAAAGGAGGAAGAACACCGGAATGGTCAGACATGACTCATGACTGGAGTTAATATTTCAGCAGTTGGAACTGGAACATAGTGCTGTGCCGTTCATGACCGAATCGGCTCTTTTGAACGACTTTTAGGTGAACAGTTCAAACAGACTTTTGCAATAAAAAAAACATTTGGTAGATAGTTGTAACCTCTTAATCGACTGTGGCACAACATTTTATTCACACATTTTCAGTATTCAACTTTTTGCTTAAAATTATTCACAGTTCTGTCATTTTTTTGTCCATTTCATACTAATATACAACATTTATTTGTAGAGTTTAGTTTATTAAAGCACTAATTATACTTCTTCCGATCATTATCAAAAGAATGATCAATAATAGGGGTTGAAAAAGGAGACAGTCTTTTGAACGGCTCTTTTGCATGAACAGATCCCAAAGACTCGGCTCCCAGTAAAGAGCCATGAATCCCCTCACTACCAGTGGTGGAAAGTAACAAAGTAAAAAGTACAAGTACAAGAAAAAAGTCCAAATCATAGGTACTTTTACTTTACTTAAGTACATTTTATGTTGAATACTTTCTACTTCACAGCATTTTAAAATTGGGTTAAAAGTAAAAGTATTTTATATTCAATGTGACCTCTCTTAGTCCTTAGACTTAGTCCTGGTTTAGTCCTTGTTTAGACCTGGTTTAGGCCGGATTTAGACAGGATTTAGCCCTGTTCTAGACCTGAGTTAGTGGTTTACTCATTTATACCTGGTTTAGATCAGGTTTAGACCATTGTCAGTCCTGGTTTAGACCGAGTTTAGTCCTGGTTTAGTCCTGGTTTAGATCTGAGTTAGTGATTTACTCATTTAGATCTGGTTTGATTCAAAGGATAAAAAAAATCCTGTACATTAAACTCGTAATAAATATTTTTAATTTGTACTTATAAAGTACATTTTACAGTGGATACTTGGTCCTGTATCTGCACTTTTACTTCAGTAAGAATATTGAGTACTTCTTCCCCCACTGCTCACTACTGGACCAAATGGCAGCAGCGAAACATATTAAAGAAGTCGAATCAGGCAACAAAATGTGTCAAAGAAAAGGATGACTGTGAAGATCAACTTTTTACAAGTTTTTTTTAATACAACAATGGTATTTTAGGGACCAAGGAACTTAAATGACCATACACCGTATAATATTGCATGTGTTTACACAAGCTAGCAGAGAGAGTCAACTAGCAAAAGATCAAAAGAAATATATCCACTTTTGCGGAGGCTAACAAAATAGATCAATGTGGAAATCAAAGTTACAGCCCCTCCGGCTGCCAGGAAGTAGAATAGAGCTGAATCCACTGAACAGCCCGTAATTACTACATGCACAGGCTGGAAATCAAGGCTCCAGATCAATAATCCGCAACAGGGTTTTACACAAGAGAAGATATTCTACAGTAACGTGAGGACTTGGAAAAACATGGATGAAGCGACTGCTGTGGACATAGTTAGGAGATAGTGCTTTTGCTTTGAGAGTAGTTGTCACAGTAGTTGTAGAAATTGTAGTTTGTAGGAAAACTATGTTGTGTATCTTGTGTTTCAGTTTAAAAGCTTCTGGAGAACTGATTTATTATATACATCAATTTTAGTGTTTTTGTTGATTATAATATAATATAAATATAATATAAATCCAAGTTTCCAAGTCGTTTTTCTCCTTTCAAATACAGTATTTGACGGGGCAGTGCAGGGTGAAAGAGCAATCACCCCTTTCTGGCTACTCGGCCCATATCTGCACAAAAGTGAAGAGTTGAAAATATAAAGGCTACATGCAGACTGAATGAGGCTAACCTTGGCTACAATGACAGTGGTGAGTAATTTCACAGGGGGTCAGGAGGAGAGACGGCAGAGGTCGGGCTAACGCGCTCCACTGCTCTGGCTTCTTTTGTGGGCCTTGGCAGCACCCGCGGCCACAAATTCCAAAGTTAGCATATCAAGTCAAAACACCACTCTGGAAGCACTCCGGCTAACGTGGGCCCCGCCTCTTTACACTGACACCCGGCTGCGCGCTGCTGACCTGGCTTGACTTTCATCTCTCTTCAATTCACAGCATCAGCGCGAAGTACAGTTGCTCCTTTCTCGAGTCATCAAAGAAATGTTGATAGATGCCGCGGCTACATCTAACACCCCAACTGCAATACCATGTCGGCCCTGAACCAACAAAGCGGCAATCATGAGGTTATGAATAATTTCAAAGAGGTGGTCTATATATGGAGGGCAAACAAACAGCAAGTAAAGTTTGTGCTTTACTGCTTTGTGCCCTTCGCACGTCCAAAACAAGTGTCCGAATAACTGCTTTGGGAGAAGAAACATCAAATATTAAAAAATGTTTTGAAATATGTGAATGCAGGCACAAAGTTCAAGGAAAAGACCGCAGCAGTGTTTAGATACAGAAATTATATAAAAGGATAAAGGGAAAAATGTTATGGAATAGACTATGATGTTGTTTGCAACCTCCAATCATCGCTGTGTTGCCACTTAGAGTAATATCATCGACCATCTCACAATGAGAAAAACTGCAAAAATAAGTTGTGGCTTACCTAATATTGCGACAACAGTAATTTTGCAATAGGGGAGACCGGTAACAGGGGTAAGTTGTAACAGTGGTCCTAGCAGAAAAGCCTATGAGTCAAACTCCATCAATATGTAGGTGATGCAGCAGTGTGATGCCGCCATAGAAGTCCTTTCAGTTTTGGAGTGAGGCCATTTTGTTTGGCTATTGACAGGGTGAGTAAATTTTCATTTTTTTTTTGATTCCTGGAATCAATGCATTTGTATATAGCAGTTTGAAAGTGGAACAGAGCTATGGCCAACATTTACCCAGGGCACAATGTCCAGAGGAAATACTTTAGAACTTTGGTAAAGAGGTGCGGCTAGTTGTAACAAGTCTCAAACTCAATGCATGAGACTTGGCATGTCTGCAGTACATGCTATTAATGCTCTGGTCTTCCTTTTCCCTTTAATACATGCATATGCACTGCATGTTACAACTTACCCCTGTGCTTTTTACATCTTACCCCAGCAGGGGCTTGTTGTACCATTTTAGGTAGGTCAACTTAGCATGCCTTAAACATGAAAAGGGGGCATACAAGCACTGTATCAATAAATACCAGGGGTATGCCTGCTTACAGCAGCATTACCACATTTTAGCTATCTTTGGAAATATTCCCTAGAGACATCAAAATGCTGCAAATGTTACTTTTAGCCCCGGTCTCCCCTATACTGTGGTGCCATGCTCACTGGCATTTCAAAACCAGTTTTAGGGCTGCACAATATTGAAAATGTATGCAATTTTTACTGTTTTTTTTCTTTTTCAACAAACTGTGTCCAAACAAGACTTCAAAAAACACAAAATCCAGACCAAAACAAGACTAAAATGAAACAAAATCAGAAACTTTTTAACTGAACCTAAACCTTTGAACATTTATCAGTTCCATACATTAGGCAGAGTTAGCAAAAAATAGGATATGGATAAAGCATCACCTAATATTATGATACACTATGTTGCCAATCCATTCATTAAAGTTTCATCACATTTCGCTCATTTATCTGTTGAAGTCTTTCTTGGTTGAATTGTGTCTGATGTGCCGTGCCTGAGAGCAAACCATGCAAGTCGTTATCTATCTACAGCATGACAAAAGTACTCCAAAAGTAGAAAAAATACTTCACTCTCTCTGAGGAGGCATACAAAGACGTAAACTTCTCTTTTTTACCCCTAATGAACGTGTCAGCATGTGTCTTGGCATGGAATGAGGCAACAGAGATGGTTTATGTGTGCTGTGGATCTAATTCGATGAGGCCATTAGTGGAGACCCCTCCATCGCAAGGTGCCTCCAGAGTCATGACGAAAAGCGATGATGCAGCAGCAGCAGGGTACAGCTCCTATCTGGGTATGTGCAGTTGAGCAAAGCTTTCATTTCACCCTTTAAATTGCTTCTAGGGCTTAACAATTAAAACGCCATATTAAGTTAGTTGCTACTCCAAAGAGCAAAGCAAGTAAGAAAAAAAAAAGTTCTTAAAGGCACACTGTGAAATATTCCAGGTTATGCGTGTTGGTGTTACGACACAAGAGCAAGTCGAAAACTCAAAACAAAAATACCACACAGGCTCTAGATCAAGTACGGGCAGAGTTTTTGATGCAAGGGCCACATCAGGCTCTTGGACTTGCCAGGGGGCCAGACCGGTTGCTGTTTTAGGTGTTTCAAACAAGTACAATTTTCGAAACTCTTAAATACACAAAGCAAAAGCATCAAAATGGAAGCAGTTTTCTTTGTCAGTGAGAACCTTGGTGCTGTTCACCCCTTTTAGCCAGTGCATATTAGGGAATCTTATTTGTATGGCGCGTTTCATATGACACAAGTCCCACCCAAAGCACTTCACATATGAAAGGGAGGGGGCTTCATTCACTCCATGCTGATGGTGGTAAGCCATATTTTTCAGCCACAGTTTCCCACTGACAGAAGCGGAGCAGCTCACATCTGCGCCAACGGTCCCTCCGACCACCACCAACCACTCACACAATCATACATAGGCATTGGGTGAAGTGTCTTGCCCCAGGACACAATGACAGTGTGCACCTGCAGGAGCCGGGATTCGTACACCCGACCTTCCGATCATGAGACATACATCGGGTTTGGTCATGTTTTGTGGGCCGGATTGAAGAGCTTGGTGGGCTGCACCTGGCCCTTAGTTTACCTGTCTCTGCTCTAGATGATCAACCAGACACTGCTAAATGGCATTTTTGCATTGGGTTATCAAAATAAAGTGAAGACAACCTAATGTGTCATCTTTGGCTACCTTCAATCAAAGCAAAACAGTCACATCTCCATGGAGTCGAGCTGGTGGTGTCCTGCTCCCAGCAGAGATACAGCACAAGTCATGACACATTTTGTGTGCCATGACTTGTACCAAAAAGCTTTGTTAAGCAACATGAATGTATTAAATACATAATAACTGCTATGCTTGGCAGAAACCCTGTTCACAAAAAGCTATGTTTCCCTTGCGCAGAAACAGGTCTGTGATTTATGTAAACAACACTACATGCCTAGATGGACCAGCTGTTTACCTATCATTCACACGCGGTGAAAGTCATGAAAGAAAACCACACCATCACTCGTATGCTTGTATTTTTTTGTATTTATTGAGTGAAATGTTACGCAGTATGGCTTTTAATGCATCTTGGATTGTTCTTCAAATCTTCCTAAAAGCTATTCAAAGCCATGGGAACAGAGAGGTAGTAATGTATAGTAGTGTAGGAGTGTAGTAGTGGCCTATCACTTCTGCAGCAGAATGAAAGCAGCACTCTGTCTAAGGCTGGCATCAATAGGCCCCATAAAGCCCAGAGTTTATGGCCCTCTCTTGTTTGAGGAGCACACTAATTGTTTGAACGCATATGAATGAGACAGAGGCATTAAAATGTCAACCGAGGAATTTCTATAGAGACGCTGAGACAGAGCGGTGTGACAGGTGCAGATAATAGTCCCAAGATATAACAATTACCAGCTGATAACACAACATAAAATGTCAACTGACACGGCATTTGTAATCAAAATTATTGAACATACAAGTTCTGTCCTAGTCATTTGTGTTATGATTGAGATTAGATTTGTGATTTACGTTTCAATATCAACACATTGCTCCATTTTTAGCCACATCCAGTATATCTTTCATACCGCAGTACAGACAGTGAGGTAACAGCTCTATATATAGATACAAAAAAAATGTAACAGTCTCACAGAGTCAGAGAATCACAGTCCAGCTCTGCCCCTATGTGTGTGATCCAACCAATAATGTCATGGAAAGTTGCTCAGCAGTGAGAGGGGCTGCGTGTCAGTCCCAGGGCCGTGCGAATGGAGTGAAATCTAATCTCATCAAGCTGCCCTGGTGCCCGGCCGCTGCTATTGATCTGTGAGTTCCACGGATTTCACGGAGGAGTTGGAGGAAAGGGTAAAGCTACAGCAAGGAAATGTAAAATATGTCTCTCTACTTAAAAAAAGAATAATAATACATGAATAAATACACAAAGCTCACAGCAAAAGGATATATTACTGAAATGAACACTGGATTGAAGGACAACCAAATTAATTTATATTGTGTCAGAAATGATTCATCAAAACTCACACAAAAATCAAACAGTTTTGACTAAAGAAATAAAATGCAAGATCCCCCACAGCCGACTTTCCACTTTTCTGATTGAACTTCTGGCGCAAACATTCAACTTTCAAGGATTCACAAAGGATGGTGATTTTATATCTCTCTCTTTTTTATAGTGTATGAGCTCATGGAATTACATAGTGAGAAGATACAGGCGGCATGTCTCATACGTGGCCTAGTGAGGGGGAAGGAAGTCTGTTATGGAAATTATTGTTTTTTTCTCTCTTTTTACATGTTTTTTGGCGGGCTATAGGCATATTTAGCGCACACAGATAAAGTCAAGTCAAAATGGGATCCATATGAATGTTTTGAGACATCAGATTGCCCACTGGAAGTGAAAAAACGGCACTCAAAGCTAGCCGTTAGCATAACGTGTGCTATATGTATACATTTGGGTCGTGGTACCTATTTGTTCCTCTGTATGTCTCTGTATATATCTTAATTTGGTGGAAAATACTTAATACTAGGGCTGCACGATTTTGACAAAAAGCCTAATTGAGATTTTTTGGACAGAAATTGTGATTGCAATTCGATTTGCGATTTTAATATTATTTATTTTTTAATGCAATTCAGTATTTAAGTGTCTAAGCATGGGATGATATGGAAATTTTGTCTCACAATTTCTCTGGACACATTTTCTGTGATTCACAATATTATCACAGTATTTGCTTGTTCAACTTCTTGTTCAACTGTCTTATAAGTGATGATGTAAATTATGAAAAAAAAATGCTGCAATCAACTAATCTTGCTGTCTTTTTGCTGTGGTTTGACACAGCCCTAGTATTGTCAGCAACATCTACTTCTCAAACTGCTTTTATACATTGCAGTAGTACAGTAATTTATTATATTTCAGCTTCATGAAACGCTAGAGATGCAAGGCAGAACAAAACCCGTAGCCTTTGGGGATAGGTTATTGCAGTATTTAAAATTGCGATCTTACGCATCTTGCAGCCCTACTTTATACTTTGATACTTTATTTCCCTCTCACTGTAGCTTCCCAACATGACTCTTTGTGGGAGAGCCCGAGGATGCCGTCTGTGCCTGTTATTAAGTTACCCTGGCCTGGGTTTCTCATCCGACTGAGATGTCGGGCTGATACAGAAGTCAAATGGCAAAAGTCTCTATTTTTCCAGTTCTGTATTGGACGTGTTAAGCTGGAGCTGCTGTGAGGAGGAAAAAAGAGGGCAGCACTTCATGCTCAGCTGATTAAAGCAGAGATGACCAGCAGAAGTGGGTCAGCGTGACATACACAGACACACAGTGAGACAGCGAGATGGAGGAGATACAACACAAGCAAAACTATGCTAACATGTTACTGCAATTATTAAAGGTTGAGCAAACACAGCGTCCCAGATTATTCAAGATTCTAATATTGTTGGAAAGGTAGAGATTAGAATATAATACGAGGAATAATAATTGAAGGGAAACAAATCATCCAGATACAGAATTTTTAAAGGTGCTTACTATATTCTTTAGGGTAGTTTGTATATTTTTTTTGTAATTGAATTGAATTGAACGTACTTTACTGATCTTACAGAGTAGAAATTAATTCAGATGTGAGAGCACCTTGGCAGCGCAACCATTTCTCACGCGCCACTCTTTCTTTAGAACAAACAAGAAACAGAATTGCACACTACTGTATATTGCCAAATTATCATTATTGCAACATATTACTTACTTACCTTATTCTGCAGAAGGCCCCAGGTGAGGGTTTTGTCCTTCATCTCGGCTTCCACTGTCCGCCTCCAGGTGGTTTTGGGGGCGTTGTGTCTTCCTTTTGCATTCAGGAGTTCAGAAGAGGCCAGTTTTGGTGACAGAGTCAGGATCCTTCCTTAGAACATGTCCTAACCAAGTCCATCCTCGCTTCATTATGACCGTGGGCATGTCATCCTGATGGCATTTGGTAAGAAGAGCTTGATTGGAGATCGTTTCTGGCCAAAAAATTCTTCAGATCCTCCTCAAGCAGCTGGTGTGGAAGACCGCTAGTTTTAGTTGTAACATGTTAGGTGATGCAATATCCATTTAGCAAGAATCCAGTATATATCACAAAATTATAGACACATTTCCTTTTCTAACAAATATTAAAAAACGAACAGATAAACACATAAACATGATGATTCAAAAATGTGCACGAGTTTCCTTATTTTTTTAAAGTTTGTTTATGTTATGGTCCTGATTTGTTAGTTGCTGTTTTGACATAATTTCCTGAAAAAAAATAGGGATGTTCCGATATCAAGTATCGGTAACGGCGAGTACCTGAACCAAAACCTATCCGATACTACAATGTGTTTTTCTGGGCTCTGTGGACACGAAATCCTCTAAAGATCACAGCATATACGTTTGTGTTTCTTTTTTTGCCTTCATTTAATCTTTAGAGTGGAAACAGAACAGTGACAGAATACATTTTATAGGCAGAATTAGCCATATGCAATGGGCTTTGGCGTCTTTTTACAGACTTTTGCTAGTGTTTTTATTTACACCGTGGTATCGGAGAACTACTTGGTATCGGTGACTACTCGGAGTCCAAATATCGGTATCGGATCGGATGAGAAAAAATGGTATCGGAACAACACTAAAAAAAAACACACATTAAATTCACTGATAATGCCGTGTAAAAATGGTATAGTAAAATACTGCAACACCATCGATGTTATATTTAAGACAATTCCTCTCATATTGCGCAACCCTAGTTTCAACATTTCGAACAACTATTTCATACACAAACAATACCTGAAGAAAGATATACCGTTATTGTGGCGAGTTTCTACTCCTCTGCGTCGCAAAGTGCTTATTTAGACATCGCCGTGACCTTGCAATCAGGCCAAGCAATATTTATTCAAGAGTGGCTTCTGTTCGTTGATTGCGGCGTCAGTGTTATTTAACAGATGAAGTCGAACATAAAGGCACTCATTATGCTCGCTGGACTGTCAAATATTTTCATCTGGAGGCAGCGAGAAGACAAACAGCAAAGTGACTGAGTAAACAGAGGTGAGGACACAGAGTCAGGCCTGTGGAATTTGAATAGCGGCAGGAAGTGCGCTCGGATTGAGCAATGTTACACACTGGTCTTTGAAAGGACCTGGACATGCCACAACCAATCTGCGCTCTTTGCTTTAGTGTAATAAATGAATGAGGATAATGTGGTTGTTTTTAACTGCATTTTGTTGTATTTTGAAATGATGTTCTGGTATTACACCTGTCTTTTGTATTGTTGAATGAATGGATGGTGCTATGAATGACTTACGTAATTGCTAACTATGAACTTTGACGATGGAGGGGCACGTGACTAGTGGAGCTCCATTGCTCCACAGGAAGTGACATCACCTCCACATGACAACGCTAGCTTAAACTAATCGAAACCTACCCTGAACCTAACCCTAATCCTAACCTTAAGGATAGTGGCGTTTACTAAATGTACATGTTATAGAGATAAATTTAACTAAAAGTCGCCAAAATCAAAGTGGAGGTAACGTCACTTCCTGTGGAGCTGTGTTGGAACTGTGTTGTCTGCACCCAGACCCTCTTGAAATGAGGAGAGACGGATTTTAAAAGTAAACAACCCCCCTCTCCCCTCCTGATTGGACCGGAAAGCCCCTCCCCGGTTCCGCTACACAGCAAAGCTTGTCTCATTGGTCCACATGTAATCCTGCAAGACTCATTTTTGGCTGAGATCAGCAAAGATAAAAAATATCATAATTTTTAGTTACCAAACTTACTTTAGATCAAAATTCAAGCACTGATGTACAATTACTGTATATAGATAGATGTGTTACGTTAGGGAGGGAAGCAGAAGGGGAAGTATTCTATTGTTATTATTATAACTTGCCTTTCAAGATGAAATGTCTGTTCTTGGTCTCGGATTTGGTAAAATAAATTTCCACAAAAAATTATATTCCGGAGCGGCTTATAGTCTGGAAAATACGGTAATACGTTTAGAAGAAATCACTAACGAGCTATTACACAATTACTAACTAGCAGCTAACTAACTAACTAATCAAATAAGACATTTGTATTGAATTGACCCATGATGCAATGTCAAGCTCCAAGCTCCAGTCCCAGATCAAGCTGGAGTTTTTGCCAGTAGTTACATAGAAAATCATGCAGTGTGTTCCTTCACAGACACAACCAATTACAACGACAACATGCTGAAAACGAAACTTGAAAAATCGCATCCTGACTGTGTCTCATACCCAGCTCTAATCCACGTAGGCTCCAATCCAGCTGAAGACAGAGGAGCAGTGTAGGGCCTGGGGAGTGAGTGACACATCTCACGATAGAGCTGCGTTCACAAGAAATCAACAGGAAAAGACGTCACAGTATAACTTAGAACTGAATAATATTTTGAAACTCTCACACACAGGGTTGCTTGGTCTTGAACGTAATGAGACATAGTATGACTTCTGTTCTTGATAATGTTATGAACGAGTTGATCACATTTTAGTCACATGTTATAGCAAGAAATTTAATAAAGTACTCTATTTTGTGAACTTAAATGGACCAAAGTAGAAAAAGTAAAAAGTAGAGTAGTACTTTCTGCTCCACTACTGTAAAAGTATTTTGAGTAGTGGTTTAAACTACGGCTGAACGATTTTGGAAACTAATCTAATTGTGATTTTTTTTCCTCAATATTGCAATTATGCAATTTATTTTTTCATGGTCCTCTTTAGGGCTGAATGATTTTACCAAAAATAAATGTAAATATAATGCAGGGCTGGGCGATTTGGCCTAAAAAAAATCTCAGTGACTGCAAATGAGTACAGAAATATTGCACTTTTGGCCTGGAGGAGTCTGAGAGTCCTGCAGTTTTTTAATTCAAATGTGATTTTTTTTGCATTCATGTGCATTTTAGAAAATAAATTATATTTTCAGCTGGTCCTTTAGCTGCCATCTGTGCTTTTATAATTTATATTTTTGGGAGACTAATGATTTTTTTTTTGCAGGGCCCCCCTTCAAATTGGGCCCTCTCAGCAATTTCTCAGTTAGCCCCCTTAGTTACGCGGGCCTACTACAGAAATCTGACAGGATCAGGCAGAGCAAAGGCGGTATGGCCATAAGACAGTATCAGTGCCCTCTGCTGGACAGGTGTGGAATTTCTACCTTTAAAAACAAATCTTGGCTGCCCCCTAGTGGCCGGACAGAGCATTTTAATTATTTCTTTAAACTCTTTAAACTCCTGGCAGGAATGGGCTAGAGACTTACTTTTTTTGTTGTTTTTTTCCTTCATATGAAATTGCAAATGTGATGAATTGTTCAGCCCTAGTTTAAACACAATTATTCTCACAGTGATACAGTATGTGCATCTAAATCTGCAATAAAGTTGTTCTCATCAGAAACATCACAATGTTAAAGGCTAAAACTCCAGCTGCTCATTTTGTCCCTGTTTAACCTGGTTTAGACCTGGTTTAGATCTAGTTTAGTCCTGCTTCAGTCCTGGTTTGACACCAACAGCAGCACAATTCTAAAATAAAAAATACAGTTTATTAGTCTATTAGCTTGAAAAAGTGTGTGAAATACTTCTTTTTACTTACAGTATAAAATGCATTTGAAATTGGATACTTTTATACTTTTTCTTGGGTAGAACTTTAACTTTAATTTACTCCTGTATGTACTTTTACTGAATTGAGTACATCTTCCATTATATCGCTTTCAGATTTTCCACAAGTATCCTTAAATAACCTCCAATCCCTAACTCAGGTCCTGGACTTTGCTCTGATAATCCACAAGTGAAAATGGGCCAATCAATGGTGGTCCAAAGCAGAGACTTGGCACTGCAGGCAAAATGAGGGCAGCTCTCAGCACTGGGCCGCTATCTGACTGACTCTCTCCTAATGGGCCTTGTTCATGTCACCCAACACCGCACTACCAAACTCAATCTCTCCATGACACTAGCGCTTTGATTTAGGGGGAAAGCCTAAAAATATGCCCCACTCCTCTGCGTGGATAAATCACATTTCAGCTACATTTTTATCTGTTTGAAGGGAGGGACTGGGCGCAAAGGTCAGGAGCGGTGGTGGTGTTTTTTGTGGGTGCAGCTGCATGACTGAGCTCCTTTGAGAAAAAGAACAACAAGCCGCTCCTCCCGAGGTTTCAGATGTGCGCCACAGCTCAGCACGCCTACCTTTTTTCCACATAATTCATGCACAGGAGGACGTATTGTTTCATACAATACAAGTCCATCGGAGGCTAATCTTTGAGAGATTGAGGGAGCGCCGAGTCCGGGCCAACAGCTGCAACAGTCAGGAGTGGAGTTATGGGACGTTTGCTGGCCGTAAATCTCTGACAAGATGAGCGATATGCTGCTCAAAGATGACAGTGAAGGGAAAAGGTTGACTAAGATTGTTAAAGTATTGTTTTAATTGTTTAACTTTAGAATGTGCTACGTATAAGACAGGGGTAAACGTCTAGTGTCAGTCAAGAGCACATTTTGAATCCAGTTGCAAAAATCTTTAGAAATACTTGATGTCATACTGATGAAGGACTTAACTTTTGTCACAAAATGAACTTATGTAAAGATGAAAGGAAGAATTTTTAGATTAATTTATGCTAAAACATTGAAATGGCAGCCTCCTAGCATAAGCATAAGTTATTTTAAAGTAGAAGAGCGAGGAGAGAGAAATTCTTGTCTAAAATAAGATGCAGAATAAAATGATACAACAATGTGGTGTTTTGTTTTTTAAACAATCATAAACTACACTTTACAGATCTAAAAGAATGGGTTGAGGTTCAAATAAAGGCAATAAGTGACAGTTTTACTCCCAACATTGTATAAAAAGGATTGCAAGTACCCCCATGGTGTCAATAGATAGCTCTGGGGATGGGGAATACTGAGATGATGATGGACAGTGTTGGGTAGTAATGGAATACATCTATTTAGAATACTTATTTAGAATACTCATTTTGAGTATCTGTATTTCGTTACAGTTCGTTTCATTTGAGGGTATTTAGAACAGTTCCTTTCCTAAATTCAAAGGAATACAATGTGATACTCAATAATACAATTTTACCTTCATATTCCATAGCATCAAGAGAGAAAAGATCAAAATGAGCAGGGGAAAGTTTTGTATCTGCTGTGGTCCAGATGTGCATTTATGCAATCATAAACTACTACTACTACTACTACTTTTTTTTTTTTTGAGATCCTAGCCCAGAGTATGCATGCAGGGAGAAAAAAGTGCCTCGTGGTTGACTCTGGCAGGGTTTCTATTATTGCTACTGCTACATAATGGTGGCGAAGAGGTTCATAACAGATGGAGCAACAAGCGTATAGCCCATGTTTTTAGTTATGCACTGTACTTAGACATACATAATACATATCAATGTTATGTCATGTATTGCATGTGGGTGGAGTCTTGTATGTGTGGGTGACTGCCTGTGGGTTTGTGTGTCTAACGTTTTTGTGTGTATTATTGTCATTTTTCTTTCTGCCGATGCTGTGGAGGAGCTGCTGACCTTTTGTATAGGTCTTGAGGACCCCTCAAAAATGAGATGGTTCATCTCAAGGGCTTACTCCTCTAATGAAGAAATGTGTTTTCCGGACTATGAATCGCACTTTTTCTCATAGTTTGCCTGGTCCTGCGACTTATATTCAGGTGCGACTTATATATTAATGAATGTTACATTTGCATACCAGACACCTATTCAGGTTGTTGTTTATGCTTCGTGTAGCTGAAAAACCATCAATGTGTTACGTACAGCTATTCAGCCTGTTGTTCTCTATTCTATTATTATTAGAACTTGCCTTTCAAGATAAAATATCTGTTCTTGGTCTCGGATTTTGTTAAATAAATTTCTGCCAAAAAATGCAACTTCTAGTCCAGTGCGACTTAATGTTTTTTTCTTCTACATTATGTATTTTTTGCCTGGTGCGACTTATAGTCCGGAAAATACAGTATTTATACATGTAAATATAATTCAATTAAAGTATTTTAAGTATTCAGAATACAGTACCCTGATTGGAGTAACAGAATGTGTTACAAAATACATTTTAAAGGATTCTGTAACTAAATACAATTTCAAAGTATTCCCCCCAACACTGATGATGGGATATTCAAATCCTGGACTTCCCACATCTGCATTCTGGGTTAGGCTGATATTTGAATTTATTTATTTATTTACAATGCTTTATGTATTTTTGTTCATTCATGCATATATTTTCCCCTAGCCTTTCTTAACTATGGCTGAGATGTTTGTGAACTGAGTGCAAAAGCAGAGGGAAATAGTCGAGAGTGTCTTTAGTGGTTGAAAGCTACGTCACGGTTGGACGAGCAGGAACTATAGGAAAAAGCACCGATGGCCCCTGCGCTGTAAACCTCAAGATACAATGACAGAAAGATGTGTTTTTCTTGGCTTTAACTTAAAAAAAAATAAAGAGGAAGATATAAATTGCAACTGAAGACGTGACCACTATTTAACAACCCACAAAACTACGTCGCGTTGAAATGAAACTTGCAATTACCCACAACACTGCACTCCACTGTGTGTAACATTCAGCCCTGTCAGTTTCACATCGATTTACTGCCCTCTGCTGGCTACGTTGACGAAATACATTTTTATTTTCATTTTCTACACGAGTCCCGCCTGCTGCTGTGACATGTGGTACTAATCTAAGAGCTTATTCATCACTTTCAGAGGTGCGCGCGGCTCCAGCTGGAAGAGGAGGACGCACTCAGCGGGGCAAGTCACACAGCGTACACACAGTCACCGTCAAAGAAGAATGCGTCATCAATCAACAATATGAGGCAGCGAAAAGTAAATATTAGGGGCAGAGTGATAGTTCTTATTTTATTGGAGCTAAAAACAAATGAATTTAGACTTGCAACGCACATGGCAACACAGTGTCTTGCCCAAGGACGCAATAATAGAATCAGGTAGCAGGGACCAACGGTGCCAAACTTTGGGTTAGTTGGCAAACATCTACAAATGCCAAAGTCATTTCTCTTTTTAACCTCTTAAGCCCTAGGGTACCCATTTTTGGGGACTTGCCACTTTTAGAGACAATCCGTTTATTTTAATCTATTTTTAAAAAAAGTGTATTTTTTTTCTTGGAAAAACTGTATTTTATGACCAAATATATAAATAGGATCCAAAATTTTCAATTACAAATTAGAATTTTTTTGGCCAAATTGTGCCCTATTTGTTACAATGGGATCCCACCTAGACTATTTTAAATCAAAACCTCAATAACTTTTCAATTATTTATTGTTACAGAGATAAACAGTTGGTAAAAAGTCAATAATTATTGACTTAAGTTTATTTGCTTCTTTATAAAGTAAACAAGCTGCTGACCTGCTGTAATGTGTGTGTTTTTTTAGGTGGAATGCATGTTTTCTGTCTTTCAACCTCAATTACTCAGGCCCACTATGATTTTCTTGAAAATGTTCACATCTACAGTATCCCCATAGACATTCATATCATAAGAGAGCAATATGAACATTTTAGACATTTTACAAGCTGTTAAAGCCTTCCAGAGGATATGTATACCAAATTTGGAAAAAACTGCCACAGGCTTAAGAGGTTAACAACGACTTCCCCATTTTATTTGCTTTGGTTGTAAACTTTAAATAGTTAGTTGCCAGCTAGTTCTTATCCAAAAAAGAAAGAAAGAAAACCTTCACAGTTAGATGCACACTGTCTTTTCTTAAATGTCTAGGGGAAAGCTATTTTGTTCAAATACCAGGAAATATATCAGATACAGAGCCTTTAACATTAAAATCTCACATATTTTGCCAACTCATTCAGTGTTTACTTGCATCTAACGCAAATTTAATTGGAAGCAAAACAAAAGCGATGATCTGCGAAGCTGCCGTGACATTTCTGCTGCAATAAACAAACTCATACATTTTTAAAAGTGTTTCGGATGAGAGATGATTTGATCAAAGCCTAAGTAAACATTAAAAACTCAATCAGTGCGTGTCAGGAACAAAAGCCTGCCAAAAGAACTGCCTACTATTGTAAATAAGTTCAATAAAAAAAATAAAAAAAAACAGGGGGAACCTCAAAATACTTCAAAGTGTCTTTTATCTGAGCTGCACACATACACAGACAGTAACTCCTCATTTGGTTAATGGCGACACCGGAGGCGAAGGAAGCGGCTCACACAACAGGCTGAGCTCAAACAATCTCCATCATAGCGGCATCGCAGCATCTGCTCTCACTAAACCTCACACAGCACATCCAAAGCCCTGTATCGTTTTAGCAGGACACTAATTGTGAAGGCTGCATGTAGAAGGTCCTTGGGTGACCTCAGAAAATGATTATAAATATACGCACAATCAATGCTTAATGTCCTTTTTGTTGACATCAATTACAAACATCCTTCTCAAAATGCACTGATTTGATTATGGAAGTTGCCTAATTGTCTTTTCTTTCTTTCCACATAACGTCCTTGCACCTGGCAAAGTCCCAGCTGCCTATCCTCATCTGGTCTCAAAAGCTAAGCATGCTTAATTCCGGGATGAGAGAATATCAGTGCTTGGTGGTGGTAAGAGGTCCCAATATTGCAGCGCTTCCGTCAGTCTACCCCAGGGCAGCTGTGGCTACTAAAACAAAAGCTTACCATCACCAAGTACTGTATATGGAGTGATTGAATAATTATACCTCATAAAGTGCCTGTGTATACAAATAAATTCCCCTTTCCACGCCTGAATAAGACCTTCTCAATAAGCAGGTATGGGACTGGCAAAAAGACTAGAGTAGTACACTTAAGGTAGAAGTACATAAATTTGGAAAATGAGGAGAGCCAGGGTCCCCACTCTTTACTTGAAATAATTTTCCAGGTAATTGAATTGATTTTACATGACGTTTAAAAGTGCAAAAATACATAAAAACATTGTGATTATGTATTTCGTGGTCTTCTACCCCCCTCACTCTCCAGCGCCCCCTGTAGATGCAATCTAATGTTGGCTAAAACCTATAGCTTTTTGGTCTGAAGAGATTCGAGCTCAGAGTGTAAAAGCATATGATTTCATGAGAACATGAACATGGTCAAAAAGGGGGTTCGGGAGTCCTCCCCTGGGAAAATTTTGAAACAGAAGATAATCTTTTCCTGTGTTCTGGCGCAGAATGAGCTAGTCTTTAGTCTGGTGTGCAAAGTTGTATTCTAAACAGAAAAGCAAAGGGACAAGGTCAAAAGGACAGAATATGTTTTTCCAGGACATTTGACATTTTTTGGCATTTTCCATGTGTTTTCCATGGCTAGAAAAAGGTAAGTAATTTTCCAGGTTTTGGTAAAGGAGGAACCCTGAGAGATTTTAAAAGTAAACATTCTAGCTCCCTCCAATGGACATGTATGCGCCTCCTTGTTCACTTTGCATCGATCACATGGGCTGCTGAAGAAAAGAAAAGCATGTGCGGGTTGATCAAAGCTATGGCAACTGGGATTCAAGAGAAAAACAAAAAACAAGGCATCCTCCCACAACATTAATTCTTTATTTACATTTTCTTTAAAAGCCTTTATTTTGCTGGGTTAATGCATATTCAGATAATTTAAAACAAATTGCTCGTTTCTTCCACGCATCGGCTCCAAACAAGCCTTCTCAAGAAGTTATGGCATCTGGGATTCTGATAAGGAGGGACTTTAGACAAAATATAGTCATCACTTACTTTAAATCAAAATTCTGATCAAGACAGTCAATGTATACATTTGTAATACACAGATAACAAGCTAATGACAAGCATATTGCCATAATAATGATATAAAATGGCAACAAGACAAGTTAAGAAAATGAAATACTTTACAGGAAAACCAAAACCTAAACTGAGTGAGCTCCTGACCAAACCTGAACCTCACTTTAAGTTTGAAATGATAAACAACCCGATACAAACACTGCTTACTGTGTTCCAAGCCTTCTCTGCACAAGATCAGTACATTAAGGCAGACTCCATATGGGACGGCAACACTGTCTTTTCCATAAACAAGGAACTTATAAACAGGAGAGAGGCCTCTGAAGACTCAGCACTCAATATCACATAAACAGACTTAATAAAACGCAGCGTATTAAACCTGTCCGAGAGTGACAGCAATGGGACCGTGATCGCAGAGGGATGGAAGCACGTAGGACTCGTCACTATAAAGTCTACAGTACCTTAGGCTGCAAAACAAGTATAAGGGACTGCAATAGCTTCATAATGTCCACACAAACAGGGCTGTCCATTCATCCAAACATAGCCATACGTTCCAAAAAAGTTCATTTGATGGTCTATTGTTAAGCTTTTTATGATTTTCTTTTCGACAGACCAGTGTGTTTATTTGACAGTTCCGACTGCTAACTTCCTGCAGGCTTCCTCACGTCACAGCAAACATCACGTGACCACTCTGAGGAACACTGACTGCAGGTCTGATGCAAAGAAAATCATAAAAAGATTGCCTTATGTCGTTAGACCTTAAAGCAGGGGTGCTAAAAGTGCGGCCCGAGGGCCAAATGCGGTCCTTAGACCATTTTTTTCTGGCCCTCAACTCCTTGCTGACTTGGCATATTGTGGCAGAGTCACTTTTTACTGTAAATTTATTTTACATAATTATAACATGAATAACGGATATTTTAGTGTTAGTTACAGCAGGAATTAATGTCCAAAGCCTGAATAAGTGTAGTTGCACGGTTAAAACCTCTGCTAAATGCCCCCATGTTTGACTGCATTGGCCACCATCTGAGGCCCTCCACGCTGTATACGCGTCTATATGCGGCCCATAATGAATAAAGTTTGAAAACCCCCACCTCAAAGGAATAGGCCACTATTTTCCATACTGAGATATGTTCTTACCTGAGTTTAGACTGTTGTTGATACCTGTCTGGTCTTTGTGCGTGCCCTCAGTGTAGGGGTACTATATTTTAAGGCATAATAACACCCTAGGAGCACTTCGACATCTGCGCAGTAATACGTCCACTCTCACACTAGGAGTGAAGATATTACTGTGCATACATCGAAGTGACTTCACCCCGTGTGATCCCATCTGAATATGCTGGGAGAGGCTAAACGCTAACAACATCTTCAGTCTATTTACGTGACTGAGGGCACGCACAAAGACCAGACAGGTACGCATCAACTCGTCTAAGCTCAGGTAAGAACTTATCTCAGTATGGAAAATAGTGGCCTATTCCTTTAAAGCAAAAACGTGTAACTTTTCATCTTTAGCACCTCTAGAGGCCACAAGCCTGTACTAATGACAAATTACCTGACAAATAGTGAATAATATTAGAATTAGCGTTGAATATCCTCCCAAGTATAAAAAAGTCATAAATGTGTTTGTTCTCTCGCTTCACGTGACTCAGTTGCTCAGTAGCGTCTCCTTAACCAAATCCTATGAGTGTGTATAGAGTTCGGTAATGTGATGTCATATCGCAAAGCATTATGGGATTTGCAGCAGGTTTTAAAAGGTAAAATATTGGAGTTATCATTCAAGTAAAAGCATTCTGACACTACAGTGAGTTAGATGTATTCACCAGCAGTAGCTTAGCAGCTAACAGAGTTGTTCCACGGCTCTTTTCTCCACTTTATATAATGTTTCTTGCCAATGTTAGTCTATGGACAACGCTTGTTAGCAGCTGCAAACATGGCGGATTTCCATCGTAACAGTGGGACTCTAAGAGCAGCCTAAATGACTTGCATTCTTCATATATTCGGCTAAAAACTTCTGCAGTGTTGCTTTAAGAAACAGGAGAACAAGTGTGCTGAACAAAGAGCAGGTTGAGGAAGGAAGTAGTTAACAACTAAGCCGATACTGGAAGAACAAGCTCATATGAATGCAGATTGTGCACCCATGGGCGGATACTGTTTACAAATGCTTAAAGGCACACGCGAGGACATAAACTTATAATACTGGCCAAAAACCTCTCCTCATGGTGGAATGATAGAGTATAGTCATGCCACATAATATCATGCTGTATTATTTGTTGTAGAAACAAACATATGGCTTTTATCAATAGTGAAGATATGAATGTCACAGCACAGAGCAGTGTGCGAGCTTCAGCAGTGCTTTGGTATTTGGCAAAAGAGCAAACTTGTTGTGCACACATTTGCAGTGTCACCCTGAATGACTAATAAGACTGCCTCCTCCATAAATAACCAATGAAAAACAAACATTCGGAGGCAAAGGCTGAGGATCTTAGGGCCCTTTAGTCCTGAACCCAATCACCGCTGCGGCACACTCGCCATAGATTTCAGAGAGATGCGTTTCCTGCACTAACAGATGCCGCACTGTCACAACAAAATCCCGGCGCGAAACTTATCATCGGCTTCAAACGGTCCTAGAAGTCATCAGACACATCGGGTTTTAAACGGGAGTAAACTTTAGGAATCAATCAGTTAAGACTTTGAACAGGGGGAAGAGTTTTCGACAGAACTGGGAATACTCGAGAGGCAAGACAAGCTTAGAATGCAACACAAAATCATTTACCTCTACTGTATGTGTTTATGGATAATAGTAAAAGAAATGAGTATAAAGCTGTACTTATTATTATTATTACGTAATTTGGGTGGAACGGTGGCACAGCAGTTAGCACACTCGCCTGGCAGCAACAAGGTCAAGTGTTGGATTCCTGCAACAGGCATGACCTTTTTGTGTGGAGTTTGCAAGTTCTCCCCCTGTCTGCACTTTCTTCCGGGGGTTCCAGTTTTCCATACCATTAAAAACATGTACAATAGGATCTCCTTTTGGGCCAGAACTCACCCGAAAAAGCGTGACTATCCTGGTTAAATAAAGATTACGTTAAAACAAAAAAGAAATAGTAAAAATGTGTACAAAAATAGATGAATATATGATTTGTTGTAGCTTTGCTTTATTGCTTTACACCTGCTTTATTTGTTGTACACAAATAAATTACGTTTTTATGTGTAATCTATTCATCTAATTCTGTTGTAGAGACCATCCACCATATCATAGCCCTTCACTAAAGTTCTGATCACTATGATATATCGCCCACCTCCGCCCACTCTCTTCAAAAGGACTGACAGTCCAGTGGCAGGGTGCAATAAAGCTGTCACAGATATGTGAGAGACCCCAGCGAGTGAAGGAGGGAAACTGCTCAGAGCATCTAAACGGACTGTGTATTTAAGGCCGTGGCCAGCAGAGGTCTGCAGCCCGCTCAGTCACGTCTGTGTGAAGGCAGGCATCGCTGCATTTATCAACAAACAACGATATGCTCTGGTATTTGGACCTACCTCACTAACTATGTTAACATGCAGCAGCGATGTCCATCATGTACTTCTTCAGACATATAAGGAATATAATAGGGCTACATAAAGTGGCTGAAACAAATAATCATATTAATCGCAACTAAATTAACTCACGACTTGAAATAATAATTGATTAATTCAGCAATCTCATCTAATCTAATCACTAGCAGCATATGCACAGATTCCAAAGGGACAAGAGGTTTGATCACTCAGACAAGAATAACATCAAAATGTCAAATCAGTGTTTATGATGAAAAACTGTTTTGTCTGTACCAGAGGTTACATTAACTGGAAATGTTGTCAATGACGGAACATTTTGAAGGCTGTCCTTCATTTTGAAGGATTGAAAATCAAGCCATCGTCATCTTTTGAGAGTTTTACACATAAGTTTGAACACTATGTAGTTTCCAAATTCATGTTCCATGAGTCTGAAACAAACATTTATTGATTTGCATAATTTATCCTGTTATTAGGACCTGTTAGGACCTGCCCTCCATCTGATCTATGTAATTCCGTTGTACATTGTATAATGACAAATAAAGCGCTTTACTTTACTTATCTCTGTTTTCTTACATACAGTAGCTTCATAATAGGTGTCTAATGAGATTAATTAATGAAGGATAAAAAATAGCTCACAACAGATTTTTACAACCCTGTCCTTCAAAATGACTGAGAAAAAATATCCCTAGTGAAACCACTGGTCTGTACACTCTATCAAGACATCCTCAAGCAGGATCACACCTTGTGGTAAAAATGTAAAAAGAAAAAAATCCCTCCTTTCACCACCAAATAATTAAAGGTACTATACTTCAAATAATGAAAGATGGATTGAGTAAATTGAATTGATAGTTACGATCCAAACACATTCCTAACTTTGTTAATGCATTTCTAAAACCCCATATGTTCACAGTGATGAATTTATAAGGGAAAGGGAATGTTATTTGTATAGCGCTTTTCATATGACAGTCACACCCAAAGCGCTTCACACATGAAAGGGAGGGGGCTCATTCACTCCATGCTGATGGTGGTAAGCTACTATTGTAGCCACAGTTTCCCCTGGGGTAGACTGACAGAAGCGAGGCTGCTCACATCTGCACCAACGGTCCCTCCGACCACCACCAACCACTCACACATAGGCATTGGGTGAAGTGTCTTGCCCAAGGACACAACGACAGTCTGCACCTGCAGGACCCGCTCTACCATCTGCGCCACTGTCGCCCCAATAAGCACATTTTACAACGTGCATGGTCACTTTTGAGGGTCAC
>OMNZ01096482.1:0-16776 GCA_900303255.1 Lesueurigobius sanzi
TGTTTTTATCATGTATTTGAGCTGAAACACCTCAGCCCTTTCTTTACTGCAGTCTCAGACCCACCAGGAAGTGAAATTTGCTTTCTAACGATAAATATTTTTTCGGTACCAATTTATTTTTCGATACCGGTAGTACCTTCATTATTTTTTTGATACCGTACTGGTATCGTTTAACGGTACCCAGCCCTACTGACTGCTGCCAAGAAGTTCCCCATTCTGCAATCAAACTATTTCAGTTCTGCTCCCTTTCTCCACAACATATCTATGTGAGGTGGGCTTTTTAAGCATGACTGTAGGGCCGGGGCAATTTGGCCACAAAATGCCATCATGATTTAAATTTTATTACAATTCATGTATAATGACTTATAAAGGCGACTAAAGCCATCTTCTTGGGTTTAGACCTGGTGGTGTAGTGGTTTAGTCCTGGTTAAGACCTGTTTTAGTCCAAGTTTCAGATTTTACCTGCTTCCCTCATGGTTTAGTCCTGGTTTAATCCCAGTTCAGTCAGGTTAGACCCGACTCAGACCCAGTCTAGACCCGTTTACTCCTGGGTTTAGACCTTAATTTCTACTTTAGACCTTAGTTTCTACTTTAGTCTGGTTTACTTCTTGGTTTAGTCCTGGTTTAATCCAGATTCAGTCGACCTGGTTTAGACCTAGTTTTCTCCTGGTTTGTTCTGGTTTAATCATAAAAAACACTGAATCACGATATATGTTCCCAAAAAAGCAGATCTTCATGGAGACCAGATCACAATTCAGTTTTTATCATCATATTGCCCAGCCCTACATGACTGCTACAAAAAGGAGAGACTCAACTGTTGAGGAAGATCTTTGTGTGTGACATTTATGTTTGGTGGGGTGCCTTGTGATTTTTATATTGTAAAATTTGTATTTGTATTTATTAGGAAACCCCATTAGCTTCCACCATAGTGGTCACTAATCTTCCTGGGGTCCCACTAATATATGGCACCACATGAAGAAATATACAATGTCATCACATATTAAAAATAAAACAAGAAAGTAAACAGTTAACATCAGTTCTTTTTACAAAAAGGTCAAATTACCTCCTGTATCATCACACAACCACTATTTTCCAAGATTTCAATGTTTTTTTAACTGGGCACATCCCACAGATCGTGCCTTGGTTCAAAAAGGTTGGGTCACACTGAGGTAGACTATAGGAGGTTATATAGTCTATATGATGGCCGTGTGGTGACCTGGACAACATTTGCATCATGTAAAGCAGGTTAGTGGTCAAAAAGTGGTTTGTGAATCTATACTTCCTCTGACCTTCACAGAGGAACAAAGACAGCGCCAATATACACATAAATACACAGTACCATGTGATGAGTGATGAAGGAGTGGACTGTTCTGAATAAATACTTCATCTTTTTACTGTAGTGACTTCTTTAGTGTGTTTTCACTGGCTCAGACACTGTTTCTGTATCAACAGTGAACGAGAGCGTTGACCTGTGGTTCACCTCCAGCTCTGCCCCACTTCCTCCATCCCTCGCTCGTTCTAGCTCTCCCTCCCTCCCTTTTTTCTCTTCTCTCTCTCATTGTCTCTCTCTAGCTTTCTTTTCGGTCTCTCAGTCTCCCTCTTTTCCTCTTCCTCTCTCTTCTCTATCTTCATCTAACCCCCTTCATCTTTGTCCACCTCCCTTCCTACCTCTTTGTGTCTCCCTCTCTTTCTTTCTTTCTCTCTCCCTTTCTGTTTCTCTTCTCTCTCACTTTTCTCCCTCTACCTCCTTCCTTCTTTAATCTCTCCCCCTCTTCTCTCTCTCTTTATCTCCATCTATTCTGTCTCTCTCTTTTCCCCTTACTCTCTTCATCTTCTTCTCAGTCTCTCTCTCTCCCTCCCTCTGTTCTCTCTTCATCTAACCCCCTCCATCTTTGTCCATCTCCCTCCCTCTTTCTCTCTCCCTTTCTGTTTCTCTTCCCCCCTCACTTCTCTCTCTACCTCCTTCCTTCTTTAAATCTATCCCCCTCCCTCACACCCCTTTAAATTTTCTCTCTCCTCCCTCTCCCTTTCTCTTTTCTCTTTCTATCTCTCTCTCCCTCCCTACCTCTTTGTCTCCCTCCCTCTTTCTTCCTCTCTTGCTTTCTGTTTCTCTTCCCCTCACTACTCTCTCTACACCTCGTTCCTTCTTTCAATCTCTCCCTCTCTTCTCCATCTCCTTCTCTCCCTCCCTACCTCTTTTCATTTCCTCTGTCCCCATCTTCTCTCTCCCCCCTCGCTCTTATTCTCTCTCTCCTTCTTCCCTTTTTTCTCCATCCCTATATCGCTCTCTCCCTTTCTCTTTCCATTCTCTCTCCCCATCTTCTCTCCCTTCTCTCACAGCATCTCCTCTTTCTCTCTTCCTCCCTTCATGTGTCTATGTCTCTCCAATTCTTCCTCCTTCTCTTCTCCCTTTCTCTCTCTCTCGGTCACTTCTTCAGTCTCTTTCTCTCCCTCCTCTCTCTCTGGCCCAAACGGTTTCTCAGAGCAGTTTCCTGTTGCAGATATGGGCAGAGATGTTGATCTTGGCTCCATATAAACACTGGCCCAGAGGCAGAGGAGGCAGCCGCTAAAGTAACTAATATATAAACCCAATTACAATAAAGTATATTTTATTTAATTATCATTTCAAAATCAGGCTGGAAATCCATTCATTTCCAATTACATCAATCTGCACCAAAAGTTCACAGCAGCTGGAATAAAAGTAGCAAACAGACAGACTTGTAAGAACTGCTCCACTACTACTTCAACAAATGCTGAATTATGAAGGATTTTCTACCAATTGAAGACACAGAGGCATAAAGAGGGACACATGTGTGCAATGGCCCATCGATTTATGTACATAATCTATACAAACATAACAGAGAATGTGAACTATCATGCTAATGCTGGATATTGAGGACAATTTAGATCATGATATTCTAGGGGACTTTAGATTTTTGCAAACCGTCAAAAATATACAAAAACGTGCTGGCAAACATCTTAATTTACATCGCTGTGTCGTCAAAAAGATTATTGTCACAAAAGAGCAGTTTTTGTAGATTTGTTAATTTTTTTTTGGACAGATTTACTCGATATCGTACATTTGCATATCTTCTAAACTACTATTTTGATATAATCTTGTAAACAATACATTGCCCACCTCTAATTAGCTACAAAGATTTATCATGGGGCAACCAACCCCGCTTTTTTAATTCATTACTCTAAACAAAGGACAAATGTAACTTTTTTTCTTTTAGCAGTGTAGTTATTTTGAGGAGACATTCAATATTTGAGGGAATGTCATGATCCACACAACACCTGTAGTGTATGCACTATTGGGGGCCCCATGGTTGTCTCGGGGCGCTAAGCAGCTGCATGGTCCACTTATTAGGCTGGGCCGGCCCTGTTAACATGCACTGTCCCAACCAAATAAACAAATAAATGAATAACCCTTCAAAATATTGTTAAATCAAGACTGAAAAGTATGGAGTCTTTAGGAGCTACTAGTGGAGATGTTGTCGCCACAAAGAAATCTTTTTTTTTTTTGAGCAGATGGTCATTGAAGCTACAATTTCCCACATAATTCTGTGGAGAAACACTGAATCAGTGGAATCTTTACACTTCTTATAGTAAATATTATGCTATTTATTTGATTCCAGGTGAAAGGTAAAGAGAGTGGCCTAAAACCTGCCTGCAGTGTCCCTCCTTAAGGGCTTTTAATCACCCTGATATTAACCTGAAAAACATATTAGTTTCCAAATCATGCTCTACACCAGGGGTCAGGAACCTATGGCTCTTTTGATGACTGCATGTGGCTCTTAGATAAATCTTAGCTGCATTTCTTCACACAATGAGTGATAGGGATGTAACAATTTGTGCTGCACTGTTCAAATCTTATAAGTTTTAGTCCATATTTTCTATTTTCTACCACCTCGCTCTTGCCATGCAAACAGAGGTACTACTACTAGATACTGCCTAATAATAAATATTTATTACTGCATAAATAAATGGTTACACCCCTAAGCCTTATTTCATGTATTGGATAACTCCAGTATAACAACTATTGCTGCTATTGTTGCTAAAAAGAAAAAATCTATACATTTTGAGACTATATTACTCTAAAGTTGTTCACACATTTACTTGTATTCAGAGTAAAAGAAATATTGTATGGCTCTCACAGAAATAAATGTTAATATATGTGACTTTTTGGCTCTTTTAGGTAAAAAGGTTCCCGACCCCTGCTCTACACCTATAAACTACTGACCCAGCTCTGAGATGAAGCCGCTCTGTCCCTTACACAAACATCACACGGCGAGGAGCGGGTCCAATAACTTCACGGGCCCCTACCTCCTCCACCCTACCTCCTAGCTCCTAATCTCCTCCGTCCTCATCAACACAAATGTCAGCACCTCTTTAAACAAGCGAGTAATTACAGCGCGCCCCGCCCCCACCGCGTTTCCCGGCTCCACTTATGCTAATGCCGCTAATTTACTTCAAGCTGTGAGTAATAGCTACACGTATTAGCAAACATGTGGCCTCCAGCATTAGCCCTGTTCATATATTTGACCTAAATGTAATGAATTGATTCTCCCAAACACACTTGCATGGTGGAAATATGGATGGTAATTTAGGTGGCGGAGTGAGAGAGCGATAAACGACGACAGGGCGCTCGCTTAGTGTTGGGTTAGGAAATGATTAGAAGTTATATGCATAGTTTGAGCCAATTTCATTATGCTATTAAGGGGATACAAGACACTGCAGGCAAAATGAGTTTCTTTGCTCTTCACATATAAAAGGTTCACCTGGAAACCGATAAATGACCTAGTCTTTACAAAAAGGAGTCATTCTCCATAGAGTTATATGGGAAACTAACTGCAATGATAATTTCCTCATTGTAACTCCTACAGACTCCGAACCATCCAGTCTTTGGCATAACAATATTTAGAATGTTTGTTCTGAGGGATTTTTCAGTATTGAGTTTAAAACCCCCAAAACAAGGCAAAAACTAGGCTACTTTATTCGAAAACTAAACAAAAATCGCCAAAAATATCAACAATTTTGGTAATTTTTGCACATAGTAAAATGTCTTAACCCTTTAGATGCCAAAGTTGTCCAAAAGGCACCGGGTGTTACTCTGTCTGGCGCCTGCCTTTAGGTCAAGAGCGATCTGAACAAACTGTGACGACGGCTATGACAGAGACGAAATGACATCGAGATTTACGGTTTGTTGCATTCGGACGAGGAGGGTTCAGGCTTTAAAATGAGCCCAGCCTTGTTCTTCTAGGCCTCTGGAGGGCGGTGTAAAGTCGCGTTGAAAATTCGTGTCAAAAAGGCTAAGTTGGCATCTTACAAAACTGCTGACTCTGCACTTTACACAATCACTCAGGGATTCAAAGCAGTACTAGGTAAAACTTGTTTTGTTTTTTGCCTCTGTTTATATAGAACATGGATCTATGGTGTAACATTTGGTGTAACATTTGGTGCAAAAAATATATATTTTTTGTTTTCTAAAAGATGCACAAATGTAGAGAATAAACACAGATGGCACATAGAAAGTCAGGTTATAGCCTTTTTGTGTTTGGATAAGCATATATTAGTGGAATAATAATCAAAAAAGTGCATTAGTTCTTCTGAGAACTGGATACCTAGCTATCCAAATAAAATTGGTGCTCTGTGATATCCTTAACTGAAACATGAATCGAATCAAGAATTGGTTTGGGAAAAACCAAGCCCGATACCCAGCACTAAAATGCAACGATGGATATCAGAAATAAAGTGGGTGAAAGTTTAGGTATAAGGAATTGGTGATACTTTTATCTCACCTAAAGGGTTGATTTTATGTGAAGGCATACAATGACAGAAAACATTTATTTCTCATAGGTGCAGCAGACCTAACCTTGCCACAAACACACGAGAATCCATCTTGCCCCGAGCCGCTAAAGTGTTTGAGTCAGGACCACCAGTGGGACGGAGCAACAAAAGCAGCAGGTGCCGAGCAAAACAAACATTTGTTTCGAAAATAAGGTAGTGTGGGTTAAGGTGCCTTCAACCCGCAAACTCGTGCTACAAAAAAACCGCAAAAACCACTCGACAACATTATGATATAAAGCTCAGAGCCGCTATCTAACAAACAACTACGAGCGAAACTCCGAACGGATTCGTTTGGAGCGGTCCCAGATTGATATTGTGGAGAACTCAACTACGAGTGCTACACAATGTCTATCTGGCTCTTGCCAGGTTACAGCAGACCCACAAAAAAGCTATATGTTATTGTACAGCTTGCACCTGCTAAATGGCACTCAAAGCTTTCAGATCGAGTTTGGCTTTGAAATGTGCAGAGAAGGGACTGTCGTGTAGAGGGACGGGGGCAAGAATTTCCAGGAAACAAGAATCCAAACTGAGAACTGACATCACAACATTCTGGAGGCTCATCTATGCTCCGTACGTAAACAGATCCGTGCAGAGGCGTCTCTCGCCATGAGGCAAAGCAGGCAGCTGCTGGGGGGCCCCCGAATTGGCAGGTTACGCCAAAGAGCTATGGGATATTTTGCTTTGCTTTGTGGAGTTTATGGAGAGTGGATCCACACTAACGGAGCGTCTAATTTAAGATTGCTTAGGAATTTGTCAAATGTTCCAACAAGTTGCAGACTATGATATTAAATGACTGCGTAGTATGAGGCGTTAGCTTAGGGTGACCAGATGTCCCAGTTTACCCGGGACAGTCCCAGTTTTGAGCCCTCTGTCCCATGTCCCTGTGAATTTATCTGAAACCATTCATTTGTCCCAGTTTGACACCACCTCTGTCCCAGTTGTCCCAGTTTTTCACCAGTGCCATGTCCAAAGCCGCATATTTACTTTATACTTTGACTTTTGACCAAGACAAAAAATGCAGAAAGATAAATTACAAAAAAATAAGAAAACACAGGAAAAATGATGAAATGTGAGAAAAATGATTTAAAAATTACAAAAAAGGAAGAAAAAATACAAAAGAATGATGAGAAAAAAGACAAAAATTACGAAAACAAAAATAAATTGATGAGAAAAATGCGAGAAAAATGATGAAAAAAGGACAAAAAAGGAAGAAAAAATACAAAACAATTACAAAAAAGGAAGAAAAAATACAAAAAAATTACAAAAAACCTACAAAAAATATATAAGACCAGAGAAGAAAAATGATGAAATTTTTATTAAAAAAGAAAAAACGCAAGAAAAACTAAATTTTGTCCCAGTTTTTAATGTGAAAAATCTGGTCACCCTACGTTAGCTTGAATTCGGCAGTAATGGTATGTAACCATCTAGTCCAGTGGTATATCTGTATTGTATTGTGTGTGATCTATGGCCTATTGTTTTGCTAAGGACATGAAGTTCATTGGCGCAAGAGAAGAGCACAACTGTTTAATATCCAACTTTAATCCAACCTCGATATCCTCTTCTCCTCCTTCGCAGCCTTATATCTCGCAGACAGGTGTGTCGAGTCAGGCTTAAGTAACATTTTTACTGCCCCTCTCACGTCGCATGCACTTTTTGGCACTTTTATCGCTGCTAAATGATGACCGCACCTCAGAAACACGCTTAGCAGAGGCTGAATTTCCCTTTTAAAGCTTTGTTTCTGCAGCTTACATGAATTGATGGCTCCAATATACATCCCACTGCCTCCTCCTCCTCCTCTTATGGTAGATCTGGTTTCAAAGCGAGCAAAGGGGGAGTACGGTGTCTCATTTTCTCCTTTCCCTGTGTTTCTCTGGCGGAGCGAGGAGTGGAGGATACTCCCGTGGGCGTGCACAGATAAATTGAGGTGTATTCGCTGAAGCAGAGCAGAGAGACGAGCGGCGGGAGGGGAGGAGGAGGAGGAAGAGGAAGACCACTGGCTTTGATATGGAGAAAACAAACACAAGCTGCACAGTTTGGGGGAAAGGAATCACATTGCGGTTTTTCTGACAAGTGCTGTTACTGCGTTAAGATTTACAATTTATGCTTTAAGGCGAGTTGTTTCTCCATACAGTATATGGGAAAATTGTAACTTCAATTGACCATTTTCTCACATCTCAACCTTAGTAGCTCCAACAGACTCCAAACTATTCACACCTAATTACTGCTTGTTGCCTTTCCATTGCCTTACCCTGGGCTTTGTTCTAAGGCTGTTCTCACCTTTCTATGACCCTGCCCTAGCATCTGGCCACACCTCTTTAGCATGACATATGGATGGTTTCAGCCAAAGTATATTATTGTACCTAGGAGCTAAGATAAACCTTAGTCCTCCATTGCGGTTCATGGATGGATTCTTCTTTTTAACAAAAATAGCTTCTTTATCTGTTCTCTTTTGCTAAAATCTTAACTTCACCGTCTTCAAATGAGTGATTTGTGGCTTTGAGATGGAGATGCACAGCCGAATGGGGGGTCTCTAGAGCTTTCTCTGCGGTGTTGATGAAGCCTTCTATGAAGTACTTGTTTTGTCTCTCCAATATAATGCCCTTTGCATTTTTCTTCCTGCCAATGGATCGAATAAACTACGTTGCTCTATTTGTGGCTCGGGGTTTTGTCTTTGGTATGGACTCATTTTTGTCTCAATGTGTTCGTTGGTTTGAAAGAGACTGGGATTTTATTTTGTGCAAAACTCCTCTGAAGTTTCTCTGAGACTCTCACTACATAAGGCACAGCCGCTCCTCTCCTTCTCGGTTCTGCCTCCTGTTTGTTCTGTTCTGTTAACTAGTCTTTTCCTTTGAGATTCGGGCACAGGACCATTTAGGATACCCCCAGACTGATGCGTGTTCATGGATAAATTGAAGGCCTTCGGTGAGAATCTACAACGTAAAAAAACATACATCAAAAAGTGACCCCAAACTTTGTAGCGGGAGCAGTGCTTAATTTGATCTGGCTTTTGGGGGAACGCATTCCGGGAAATCAGAATTTTGAGCTTTATTGGATCCGGGAAATAAAATACTCCACCAACTTTTAAATATGCAATTATTTTGGGCTGTCCCCCCATAAAATCCATCCAGTACACAAGTGTTGGCCCGTCGACAGGGGGGGGCAAAGGGGTCTGTTGCCCCGGGCCCCAGGACCTAGGGGCCCATGAAAGACTATTAACATTTTTTTCCCCTCAAACATGTCTGTTATTTTGATAAAAATCATTGAATATTGCATTTAAATGAATTGTTCTACTTAAAATCTACTCAATAACTGAAAATGGTTTTATTTTAGTGAATTTAAATGTTTATCTTTTATGCGCACCTCCCCCCGCTCAAGAAGAAAATGGTTCGGCCCAGTGCACAGCAACGCACTGTATTACAGCCCAGAATGTGTTTAAAACATCATAAAATCCAACAAAACAAAGGAAATTAGATCTGATTTCTATAAAATTGCCCAGAGGGAACCCCAGTGACAATAAAGTGCATTTACTATTTGTAGTTTTTAAATTGCGCATAAATAGATGGCATCATTAGACTATTTTTCCGATGTTGGTTGACAGGTGCTATGGTGGAGTCCATGGGGAGGGGGGCCCAAATTACATCTTCTTGCCCTGGGCCCCAGCAAGTCTGTTAACTGCCCTGAGCGGGAGTGTGTATTATTCAAAAACAAGATATCCAAAATCGTTTCTGAACTAACCTTTGTAACTAACACCAACAAAATCTGGCTTTATTCATCATCACCTGCAGCATGTCGCCTTGAACCCACAGTTTGAGATCAGTCTTCCCTCTCACTCACTTCCCTCTCTGTGGTGTAAAGCTATTTTTGACCGTTACTTGCTGCTGAAGGAAAAAAAAAAAAAAGAAAATCAATATATCCTTTTCTTCCCTCTCCTCTGTGTCCGCTCATGTGTCACCGCCGAAGACAGGTGCAATTTAGACCCAGGACTTCAAAAACACACAGGCGTGGAAGAAGGCCCTGTGTGGACGACACGAGCCCCTGTCCATTAGTCGTAATAGGACGAGTGACACGCTGCCTTCGGGGGAGATGGCTTCAGCTTCCGGGGAGTATAGGCACAGACAGGTGATTCTCATCTTTCCCCGGGTTTGTGTGACAGCGAAGGCAGCGTCAAATAAGAAAAGATGATTTGGTTAAAGGCCCAATAAGCAAAGAGATCAGCTGGTTTAGTCGTATGAGAGCATTATATCCCTTAAGTCCTACATCCCTCCCTCAACCATGTTCCAATCTAAATGCCAGAAAATACTTATTCTACTGGCTTTCTTTTACTTCTCCAATCAAAATGAGCGCTGTACTTTTAAATTTGAGTCAATTTAAGTTATTGACTTGATATTTTTGGAGTGTAGTCCTAGTTTAGTCTAGTTTTTTGACCTGGTTCAGCCGTGTACTGACCTGGTTTGGATCTGTTGGTACTGGGAAAGCTAAATGATTTCCAAAAGGTACTTGATTCATTTCATTATTGCCTCTTGTGAGATATATACAATATAAGAGCCAAAACAACTTAACAATCAGTGTTGGGGAGAATACTTTGAAATTGTATTCCAGTACAGAATACTGAATACTTATCTTAAAATGTATTTTGTAACGTATTCTATTACTTTGCCCAATCAGTGTACTGTATTCTGAATACTTAAGATACTTTCACCTTGATTTGCTTTATATTTTGTATAAATATGGTGAAAGATTAAGAATATGTAGCACTTTTACACCAACTGTTGTCTGTCTCTTCTTTCTTTTCTCTCTTCTTTCACTTTTCTCCCTGTCTCTCTTTCCCTCTCTCATTCCTCCCCTTCTCTCTCTCATTCCTCTCCTTCCCTCTCTCCTTCCCTTCTCTTTCTCTCTCTCCTTCCTCTGTCTCTCTTCTTTCTCTCCTTCTTCTCCCTTGCTCTCTCCTTCCTCTCCCTCTCTCCTTCCCCTCTTTGTCTCTCTTCTTTCTTCCTCTCCCTCTCTCCTTCCTACCTCTCTCTGTCTCTCTTCTTTCTTTCTCCCTCTCCTTCCCTCTCTCTTCTTTCTTTCTCCCTCTCCTTCCCTCTCTCCATCCTTCCCCTGTGAACAAGTCATGTAAAATCTACTTTAGTCATACTTTCACGACTACACTTCTACTTTTTCATGTTCCTCAGTAAACTTCGGCTCACTCCTCTCTCCAACTCGTCATGTAAAATCTACTTTAGTGGTACTTTCACGACTAAACCTCTACTTTCTTTCAGTTCGGCTCACTCCTCTCTCCACCTCGTGTAAGGCTTCATTTTGGAGACTTTATCTCCTGGCTGTGACCGACTGAGCGGCGTCTCAGCGCGACTCCTACAGGGACCTTTCAAACCCGCAAGAAAAATCTCCCGCTCTCAGCCAGACGCTTTCTCCTATAGCGTTTTTCACGGTCCCAGTAAATACAGCGGCCGCATTGAGCCAAATGAATGATTATAGTGTGCGGCGGCCCTGTGGAGATGCGCGGGGAGAAGGCGAACAGTGGGGAAGAAATGTTGTGCTGCTACATAAAAAAAAAAAACTTTAACAGACTGTGAGCGAGAGGAAAACTTAAATCCAGCGAAGACGCTTGTTTTGGGAAGAAATTCACTCTGAAAATACTGTCCGCTGCTTTTAATCGAACACTAACAGGCAGTGTTGGGGAGTAACTGAATACATGTATTTAAAATACGTATTCAGAATACTCATTTTGAGTAACTGCATTCATACTCTCTCATTTGAGGGTATTTTGAATACAGTTACTTTACAAATACCAAAGATACAGAGAGGGAGAGAGAGAGAGGAATGAGAGAGAGAGGGGAAGGAAAGGGGGAGAGAGAGAGAGAGGTAGGAGAGAGGGGAAGGAAAGAGGAAGGAGAGAGAAAGAAGAGAGACCGACAAAGAAAAAGAAGAGAGACAGAGAGAGGAAGAAAAGAGAGGAAGGAGAGCGAGAAGAGTGAGAAGAGAGAAAGAAGAGACAGAGAGAGGGAGGGAGGGAGAGAGAGAAAGAAAGAAAGAAAGAAGAGAGAAAGAAGAGACAGACAACAGTTGGTGTAAAAGTGTTGCTACATATTTTTAATCTTTCTCCATATTTATACAAAAATATAATGCAAATGTGAAAGTATCTAAGTATTCAGAATACAGTACACTGATTGGGCAAAGTAACTGAATACAGAATACAATTTCAAAGTATTCTCCCCAACACTGCTAAAAGGTTGTGTAAACTTATGAGTTAAATGAACCAGCCTGCTGCCTGTGCTTCTTGGAGTAAGCCAAAGTTAGACTCCTCCTAAGAAGAGGGGTCAGGATCATAGAAATTATAGAAATGAGCAATTCAAGCCTGTTGCAACAAATGTGTACACCGGGCTAGCATTAAACTTCCCGGACCAGTCTGTAATTTGCATCATTGAACAGACATAAAAGTATGGCATGGTTTGTTTATGAAATGTACATAATACTTTTGATTTTCTTTTAGTGGCCATTGGGCATTTGGGACAGATCTAATTCTACTGGGAGTTGATTCCATTTACATGCAGCATAGTGACTAAATGCTGCTTCTCCATGTTTTTGTCTGGACTCTTGGTTCTTGTAACAGATCTAAGTCCATTGATCTTAGTGCCTTTTTTGGTTTATATTTTGTAAACATTTTGTTGATATTTTCAGGGTTTTGCCCATTCTGTGACTCCAGACATCAGAAGTAAAATAGTAAAAAGTCAATTCGATGATTAACTGGAAGTTTTGAGAACTGGAGTTATGAGTAAAAAGAAATCTCCTGCTGATAATTCTGATCAATACTCAGAGTTGCAGCATTTTGTGTTACCGTAATATCTGGGGTATAAGCCGTTACTTTTTTCCACACGCCATGAACACTGTGGCCTATGCAACGATGCGGCTAATTCATAGATTTTTATCGACGCACTGACCCGACCTGAGCCGAGCCGCTCAGTTTTCATTTGATTTGGGAGCGTGACTGACACAGAATCAGCACTGGCAGTTGTTATGTGCATCTCCCACCCGCAGCACTGGGCACAGTTCTGTACATTCATTAATGATTTCTAACTAGGCTTTGACATCATACAAATGTGTTTGATAGTTGACAACAGCTGAAAACATCTAGCTTGTTCATAAATTGTTTGATGGCTAGTGCTAATAGGAAAAATACGGAAAGGTACTGGTCATACTTTCTGACAACAAGAGTGAAAAAGCGGCTTCTGAAGATAGAAGCTTCACTACGATGGATAATTCCTGGACGACAGAGAGCCTTTGACAAAGATTCAAGTCCGTACAAAGCCGAGCTGCTGACTCTTTTTCCACCTCCTCTCCTCGGTCTATTTTTTTCAATCCATTCATGAAAAAGCCAACCTCAGCTCCCCTCAAGCTACATTTGTCACAATTACTCACTAGGTCAACTTCCTGCAATCATAAAAAGGTAAAAGAAACGCTGCAGCTTCTCTTCTTCTTCATCATCAAATCACTGGTGCAATGTGTTCCAAAGCTTTAGGAAACTACAGAGAGGAGGTCTATTTGACGAGAGGCCAGTTCGGTCAACGCCGATCAATACTAATCAACACTTAGTCGCGAGAGGAGCAGGTTCTCGCTGTTGTGGATTGAGACAAATGCTCAATTTTTAAACAAGAAAAGTGTATTGAAGGCTGCATTCCATGAAAAAGAAGAGTAAAAATGTGCAAGGAGTTGATTGATATTTCAATTTAAAGCCGCGCTGCTGGTCTTTTCAGGTTACAAGCGTGTAAACAGGCACAGAAACTTCCCAAATTTACTCCTAATGATGCAGCTAGACTCTGTTTGTGCTCAAGTTTCTCTCTCCTCTGAAAGCCTATAAAAGTATATGAAAGCAAAACAAAAGAAAGAAAAACAAAAAACCAAGGCACTCCTCCCATACTACAATTCTCTATTTACATTTTCTACAAAGCCTTTATTGTACTGGGCTAATGCACATTAAAATCTTTTAAAACATGTTGCTGGTTTCTTCCAGACGTATCGGCTTCAACAAGCCTTTTTCAAGAAGTGAGAAAATGTAAAATATAGAAAATGTAAATAGAGAATTGTAGTATATGGGAATGGTGCCTTGTTTTTTGGATTTTCTCTCTCGAGTTTCTCTTCCCCAAAAAACAACCTTTGAAACACTGACTTCCTGAGCCTCTGTGTCTAGTTTCTCTCGTATATTATGAAAGCTTGTTTGGATTTTTCTTTAAAATGTTGATTTTTCATGCAATGGTCAATTTTGAGATTTTTGTCAAGTTCCTTGTTCTATTGTCAAAGTAATAGACCAAACTCACCATTTACGATCCTATCCTATCTTATGTTGAGGTGCGCATAGGATTTTATCAGGAAGTCACTACAACATGGCCGCTCTCCACCAGGTTTCCTACATGTATCCATTCACAAATATTGATATGTTTGGTCCATGTGATGCACAAATATGGTAATTTCCTTTGTGGAAGACGGCAGTGGCAAAACACTTCGTAGATACAGTATATGCATTCATACGATATATTGCAGACTTTACAAGCCGCTTTTCACCAAATCATGGAGGACTTTCTCGATAACGATGATCAAGCAATATTTTTGCAAAAATATGTAAAAATGTGCTGGTAAATGTTTTAACTTAGATCTCTGTGTAGTCAAAAAGATGATAGTCTTGAATAAACTGCACCCTTTTGTTCATTTCTTGACTTTGAAGATATACTCGATATTGTAAATTTGTATACCTTTCAAACAACAATTTCGTTATAATCTTGTAGACCAGGAATCCACCAGTAGCTCTGCAGTCTTTTCCAACTGGCTCGCCATAGACTTTCTATATTCCTGCATACGCTTCATAAGTCACATTTTAGATGCATTTTCTTTCCTTTCTGAACAGAATCTGGAAACATTTAGGTAAATGCAGTAATACTATATGAATAGGAAACTATAAAAACAAATGAATAATCAAATAAACCCACCTAAGTCAGTCGCATTTTGAAGTATTCGAAGCATAAGTAGCTCTCTCAAACCTTTTTCCATAAAAGTAGCACACGGGGTAAAAAAAAGGTTGGAGACCCCTGTTGTAGACAATATATTACCCACCTCTAGCTCCAACCTACACCAAACTTTCCAGTCTTGTACTTACTGTATATATAATATTTAAGTTTTTATCAATGGGGCTGATTAATTGGGCTTTGAACCCCATCAAACAAAACAGATTTTTCCTTAATAGATTATAAAAAGGGACTCTACGGAAGTTAAAATAAAAAAAAAAGATATATTTTCCACCCCCTACATGCTCCAGCAATGTCCCGCGCTGTACTGTGAGCCCACACATATCCCACTCAATTGCCGCTATAAGCCTGCACTGTCACTCTAAAGTTGCGTGCTCGGGCCGAGGCAGCAGACATGCACAAGCTTAACATGGAGACTGCAGTTACACGGACAGCCAGAGGTGGCAGTCACGAGTATGAAAATGGACAAACCCCTTTAAAATAATATTTGCAACCAATATATAAAAATAGAACACCATCAATACAATACAGAAAGTGGATCTATCCAATATTACCGTAATTTGGTCACCGAAGGTCAGTTTTTGCCATTTTTACACAAAAAATGCATAATTTTATGTCAGTAATATACAGCAAAATTGCTATCCCAAAATATTATTCTTCCCTATCCACTTGCAGTGTCTCAACTTAAATAGAGCTCAATAAAATTAAACTTCAATCCAGTGAGAAGAGATCCCGGTCTAGAAAAGTAAGCCCGTTTCCACATTGACTTCCCTCGACGTGACAGCAGACAGTTACCACACGACCAGAATGATCATCCGAGTCCGACCTCAAGCCGCTCCAGAGCCCTCACACAGCCTCCGAAACCAAACCCTGGAAAGGCAGGCTGAACGTGGGGGGTGGTCGTCCCAAAGCCCTGGTAATGCCCCAGGAATTCATTGTGGTTTCAGGGAGAAGAAGAGGAGAGGAAACAGGAGTCAGAGTGAGAGCTTAGGATCCCAAAAGAGCTCAGTTTAGTCCCAGAGGCGAGAGGAGAAGAAGTGTGGGGATGAAGGATCCACAAACCAGGAGAGAGGAGACGGAGCTGAAGGTGTTTTTGTTGTCGGTTTAAAGATATAATCCACAATTCCACACATGATTGGGTTATCTGATTTCTCCGACAATGTAAACTCGACAATCTGTTCAGGAGCCCTGACATAACGCAGCTGCTATCCACGTTACAGTCAGCGCCGTACCAGAGGGAACAGCCTTTCATGGACTTATAGAGAAACTGATAAGAAATATCTATCCAAGCTAAACTGGCTTTTGATCAGCACCTCTTCCACACGCACAGGAAGCTTCAAACATTTACACGCCATCTTTAAGTTGCCAGAAGTCTTTTTATATTGCATTGTGTGGTGTTGGGGAGTAACTAAATACATGTATTTAAAATACGTATTCAGAATACTCATTTTGAGTAACTGTATTCAAGTACAAATACTCTCTCATTTGAGGGTATTTCGAATACAGTTACTTTTCAAATACCAAAGGAGTACAGAGAGGGAGAGAGAGGAAGGAGAGAGATGAAGGAGAGAGAGACAGGAAGAAGAGAGAGAGAGAGAGGGAGAGAGAGAGGAAGAAGGAGAGAGGGAGAGAGGAAGGAAAGAGACAGAGGAAGAAGAAGGAAAGAGGGAGAGAGGAAGGAGAAAGACAGAGAGGGGAAGGAAAGAGGGAGAGGAAGGAGAGAGGGAGAGGAAGGAGAGAGAGAGAGGAAGGAGAGAGACAGAGTTAATTTGCGTAACATTGCAAAAGTTCGAAGAGTCTTGCTTAAAAGTAACGCGGAAACACTTATTCACTTGTTTGTTTCATCAAAGCTGGACTATTGCAACTCTCTCCTGGCAGGATGTCCCAAAAGCTCTATTAGAGGCTTCCA
>OMNZ01096488.1:0-15672 GCA_900303255.1 Lesueurigobius sanzi
TCATAAAATCAATGCTCTGCCATCCCTTTAGTTTATGAGGTTAATTTTCTGTTGCCGTAAATACATTCTGATCAATCATTACTGTGGTCCTCTCACTGTTGAGCATGGGTGATAGTGATTTCTTGACACTTTAATATGCAGGTTCATCATTAAGAACTTAATGATGACAGTTTCACACGTCACGATATTATGGGAAATAGATTTTACATCCATTTGTCTGATGAGCCTGTTGTGAAGCAGGGACAGTGAGTGAGGAGCTGTTCTCCCAAAGTCCGTAAACCTCATGATCACAATGGGCGCTGTTGCAGCACATTAATCCAAGCGCATACCAGACCGTTTCCCAAGACCATGCTCTGAATACTGAAAAGCTCAAACATAATGTGGAAGGTATTAGGCGAATTGTTGCTAAAGTTGATTGGCCAGACCAGTGATATTAAAGGGGCACTATGCAACTGTTTAAGGGGAAAATAAAATCCTGATATTAGGGCATATTTCACCTTTTAGTGGCCCACTGGCTGTATGAGTACACCATGGCACTTTATGTTCCTTCACAGTGGCCTCTATGGAGCATCACAGTCACGTCCACCAGGGATTTTGATGCTCGTCAGTACAAGCCCCACTTTGCTGCCGGAAGTAAGAATCCCATTCATTTTCGTCATTGGGATATCGAAAACAATCTGTAACTTCGAAAATACGTTGTCTTGGGTTCCAACTAGCTATGTGGTGATAGTCACATGTAGGTGACAAAAGTATGCATGAACTAAATCTTGTTTTCAAAAAAACATGGTTTAACGGTGTTATTTCGATGTCGAACTACATTACCCATTATGCTCGGCGATCCCATGGAGGGTTCTGATTGGTGGAGCTTGACGTTCTCGACTGAGATCTTCACATTTATGTCTGGAAAATAACATTTCATGTGTTTTATATATTTGTCTGATATAAAAGAGAGGCAAATTAAGAGATTTTTTGCTGTATAAGATTCACAGAGGACAGAAAGTAGCTAAAGTTAGCAGGACGTTAGCATGTTGGACTTCAATATAAAGTGTTTAGCCGTTCATAGGTCAAAAACAAAGCAATATTGAAACATAAGAAGCTGCAAAATGACTTATATGGGCATTTGAATTTGATCAAATGAAGTCACTATGAACGGCTAAACACTTTATATTGAAGTCCGGACATGTTAACTTCCTGCTAACTTTATCCACTTTAAAACAACTGTCCCCTCGGTGAAACTTCTACAGCAAAAATATCTGCTTTTCTCATTTTTTCTAATTTGCATTAGACAAATATGTAAAACACATAAAATGTTATTTTTCAGACGTAAATGTGAAGATCTCAGTCGATGTTTCCCCATTAATCTCAATGAATGCAGCGTCTGGTGTCATCGAAAAGTGGCCGTTTTCGTTGCTCCCGTCTATGACGCTCCAGGATCAAATGTTTTTAGAGTTTCTGGTCCATTTCTATGAAATCCCTAAAACAATTGATCCTGGAGCGTCCTAAGAACCACTGTGATGGAAAGTAAAGGTGCCATGCTGCACTCCAGTGTTCATTTTGGCAGCAAATTTTAATTTAGTTTTAGTCTTTTGACGAAGTAGAATTTAATTTTAGTCAAGATGTAGTCAAATAAATCTTCTTAGTTTTAGTCTAATTTTAGTCAACAAATTCCACGTAAATTTAGACTAAAGGCAGAGAGGAAAGGGAGTGGGAGGATGTGTGTGTACGAGTTCCCCTTTCTTGTCTTTTTGCTGATATGAGGGCACTAATATAAGCACAAGCAAAGACTAATGAAACATTGAGGTGTATTTTACCATTTATTAAAAAACCTATTACATACAGGACTTGTAGTATTCATGTACATCAGAATTGAACAGAGTTAAATAAACGTGTGAGAGTTCTTGCGTTTGTGTATTCACTGAGCGGCAGCAGAGGCAGCAGAGGCAGCTAGGCGCTCACGTTTCTCCTGCTCGGCCTTCTCCCTCATCTCCTTCTCTCTCTGAATGAGCTGGACCCTCTCTGCCTCCCAGGCCTGCACCTGCTGCTGGTACTGCTCCAGGTCCGGTCCCTCAGACACGGCCAACTCCTGTTGGGCCCGAGCGCTCACCAGAGCTTGAAAAGAGCCAGCCTCAACTTTCCCCTCAGACTCCAGCTGGACTCTCAGCTCCTACGGACACAGTAACAAAAGACACATTATTTACAGGGTTTATGCAGGTAGCAGAAAGTCAAATTTAATACTTTTCAATGCCATTTTAATGCCCAAATACTACATTTTTAATGAAAATCAGGGCATATGTATTATTCATTTCCATATTCAATAGGACATTTGATACAACTTTCCAATAGAAATAGTGTATCATTTAATTTCCTTTTTCTCAAATCAATTGTCATTTAAGTGCAGTGGTGGGCGCGGTACTCAATTTCATTACTTGAGTAAAAGTACAGATACTACAGGTTAAATATTACTCCAGTGAAAGTGAAAGTTGCCCAGTGAAAAATGTACTTTCAGTTCAAGTACTGAAGTATTTCCTATTTTGCTTCATTAAGTACTCAAATATTCAAGTAAAAATTAAGTAAAAAGTACATCTCATTTTAGATGAGTGTGAATCATAACTTTATGGTTGATGATGTATTTGAGTTTTTCCTCTTCACTTCACCCTGGTTTAACTCGTGCAGATATAAATGACCAAAGAATAGAAAAACAACACATATTCATACAAGTGGCATTGAATTCTACATCTGCACAGCGCCATCTTCTGTTCTGGAGTGGACATGAGAATGATATTAAATCAGAGAAAAAACCACAACACGACCAACTTGTCTGCACTTCGTAAGTAACGAGTAACAAGAGCCTTTTTACAAATGTAGTGGAGTAGAAAGTATTATATTTGTTTGTCAAATGTAGTGGAGCAAAAGTAATAAGTTGTCAACAAAACTACTAAAGTAAAGTACAGATCCTCGAAAGCTCTACATAAGTACAGTACTTAAAGGCCCTATACCTGATTTTTTTTCCTAATCGTGGAATGAAATTTGTTTTGTCCTCCTTTAGTATATTAAACATTTGTGTAAAATGATACTGTGTATCTAAATATAAAGTATTTTTGTCTATTTCATTAGTTCACAGGCTACTTTTTTGCATTTCTGGGACTGAGCTCAAAAAAGTGACCCTGCAAGTTGTGAAATGTGCTTCAAAATTCATTTCTATAATGAAATAGTATTTGAGAAATGTTTGAGAAAGTTAGGAATGTGTTTGGACCATGACTATCAATTTAATTCACTCCCTCTTTCCATCCATCCATCGCTTCATCCGGGGCCGGGTCGCAGAGGCAACAGTCTGAGCAGAGATGCCCAGACTTCCCGATCCCCGCACACCTCCTCCAGCTCTTCCTGGGGGGATCACAAGGCGTTCCCAGACCAGCCTGAAGACCTCGTCTTTGCAGCGTGTCCTGGGTCTTCCCCGGGTCTTCCTCCCAGTGGGACAGCTCCTTCTTCACCACAACAGTCCAATACAACGACTGTATCACTGCACCGATCCCTCTGTCAATCTCACGCTCCATCCGTCCCTCACTCGTGAACATGCCCCCGAGATGCTCCCTCTTTCATCATTTGTAATAAGTTAAAAAATCAGGTATAGTGCCTCAGGTATAGTTACTTCCCACCACTGTTCAAGTGTACGTCCCATCACTTGTTAGCATATTTGTTTCCTCGTGAGTTGGGTATAAAGTGAGTAGTCTGTGAGCAAAATGAGGAGCGATATTAGAAATTAATTTTAAAAAATTAGTCCCAGTACAAAGGAAAGCTCATCTTAATGATCCACGTCGTGAATCCTGAAAGATTCTGATTTGTTGCTGAGAGATCAGCAAAGAGCGGGACTTTAGTAAAATATTGTTTTTAGTTTCTTACTTACAGACGGTCAATTATACACACTTTGTAACACATTTACATTTAAACTTAAGACTATACATTTAACATCACAGGCCTAAAATTAACAACTAAATCCATATAAATCTTGAAAAAAGCAGCTTGTTTTTTCAATCATCCTAAGACACCAACCTTGAATCTGGCGACGTACTCCGGTAACCTGGCACGTTCAGCCTCGTCATCTTCATCAACTCTCTGAACCTTTTTCTCCTCTTCTCCTTCGGTTTCCTCCCCAGAAGAGTCCGACTCAGAAGATAGTTCGTCAAACACACCTCCCACACAATCCAGCTGAAATGATACATACATTTATAACACATTCATAACCTGGAGACTATTTTTTTCACCGATTTGTGTCTGAAAACAAGAGCAACATCAACTCTTCTTTCAAGTTATCAATTTCTATTTCTTTATGTCTATTTTATTGTGAACTGGACTATATGAGAGCTCAAATGCAATGACGAAAGTGTCTGAAAATGTGATCTGACGGGCCATGTGGTTATGTCACAGCAGGTATGATAAACTACAACCTGGGGCCACAGAGTCCAGCACCTTCATTGAGATGTAATATTTCCTGCCTTGGCCTACGGCACATTGGCTCCGTTGGCCGTTACCCGTCTGACAAAACCACTTTGGTACCTGTTCCTTTCATTCTCCCAGACATCCTCATGCTACGGGCTCTTTAAAATCTCATTACACGTGGACAAAGTGCAATTATGGAACAGGACAATGTGCCGTTTGTGAACCAATACCCCCGGGCGCGCGCACATGTAAGAATACCACTAATGTGACAGCTAACATGGGTCTGTATGAGGAGACAGGTCTATGAGGGTATGGAGGACCAAAAGTGCCAAGATAATACAAAGAATCAATAAATAAATGGCACCGGGGCTGACGGGGCACACGACACAAGGCAGTTTGTGGAAAACCCGGACAGGATCAGGACAGAACCTGCACAGAGGTCAGTGGGAGCTGGGGGTAAAACTGTCTCAATTCGATTGCTTAGGTCTAACTATCTGAAGCTCCGCCCCCTTAATTAGCATTTTGAGGAATCAAAAGAATAAATGCAGACTGTAAAAATAAAGCAGGAGAAAAAATACATAAATACAAATGAAGACAGAAAATAATAATGACTTTATTGGTACACTAACTTTTTAAGCACAAAAGAGATTATATTTTTAATGTCAGCATTTGTAGTAATATTTTAATAATTATTTACCAATGTGGACATGTATTTATTTATTTATTGTTTTGGCAGTTTTGGTCCTCCATAATAACAGGGTGGTGTTGACGCCGATGCCTGACCAGGGCAAGATCAGGTTACACTTTAGAATACGGCCTGGTAACAACTGGAAACTACTAGTTAATTACTATCTACTAGGTAATTACCCTAGTAAGGGGATTACGGTTAATTACCTTAGGGTTAGTTAGGGTTAATTACCTAAGAGTTACTGGGTAATTATTGTTATTGAAATAGGACCAACAGAAACTATTTCCTGAGGATCCAAAGGAAAAACAACATCTGCCAGAGGCTGCTGGTGTCCTTCTATAGGCGCTCGATCGAGAGCATCCTCACATACTGCACGTGTGTGTGGTACAACAGCTGCACGGGGGCTCAGAGGAAAGTGCTTCAGAAGATCATTAACACTGCTCAGAAAATCACTGGTTGCCCTCTCCTCTCTCTGACAGAGCTATACAGAAGGCCCAAACCATCTTCAGTGACACCTCACATCCAGGACACTCCCTCTTTCAATTACTACTTTCAAGGAGTAGGCACAGGTCCATTAAGATCAGGACAAATAGATTTAAGAACAGTTTTTATCCAACCACAGTTGCCACACTGAATGCTGTCAAATGTATCCGACCAAAGGCATAATGTAACTGATGACAGTGTGCATGTGTCTTTTTTTTTTTTGGAATACACCAACTGGACTACAAATTTTTTGTTGTACTTGTTGCAGTGACAATAAAAATTATACATTTTTTTATAGCAATTACTAGTACTTACTAGGGTAATTACTTAGTAGTTACCGGTAGTTACCAGGCCGTATTCTGTGCTACCCAAGATTAATATGTTCCATCAAAACTGTGGGAAAAAAGATATAAAAAACACTTGGAAGAGTTCATTTGCAAAAGCAGATTGTTTTATATTTGTATTACCAGACTCTACAGGTGACACCAGTAAAAGTAAAGATGAATCATTTTGATCAGGAACAAGTGATTTCATATTTTTGATGTGGTCATTAAAAACAGCTCCACAAAGAGAAAAGTACATGTTGATTTTTGTCAATGGCACTTATCTGTTTTTGCAAACAAACTCTTCCTTGACTGTATGAACTTGTATTTCTTACTGCATCTTTAGTGACTTTGACATCTCCTGTCCCCGCGGCCACCTTCTCCATCACTCCCAGCGCTCGGTCCAAGTACCCATGAGCCCAGTGCAGTGGCATCCCCTTGAACACGGCGTGGATCCCACTCAGCATCTCCACTTTACCTGGACAGAGACGGAGCGCAGTGACGGGGGGGAGGCGAGCTAATAAACGGGTGCCTCTGCCTGTGTAAACCACTGGGGTAAATACACACCTAGGAGCGCATTTCCAATCAACTGTGCCGTGAGGCCCGTGGTGCTGCTGTCGGAGAGCCCACAGATTAGTAAAGACGCTCCCAGTGCACGCTCCCCCGGCTCCTGAAAGGATCACAACGCTGGTTATGCAACGCTTCATCGACGAGTGGGGTGAGGAGTTTTAATTAAAAAGTGAACACAGCCTGAAGGAAGAAATACAGGCAAGCCAAACCGCAGGTCTTGTTTTTTTACTGTTCCGAGTAAAGATGTTTAGTCTACTTACATTTGGCAGGAGTCATGTTGTTTGTGGAACTGTCAACTGATGTATGGCCTTTATTATTCTGTTGCAATTAGGCTGGACTGAATTAATTACAATCAAACTAAAATTGGTCGCAATTAATAATAATAATAATGCATTCGTCTTGTATAGTGCTTTTCCAGTCACTGAAAGTCCTTTACAATTCACGGTTTTCTTTAGTTTAAGTCACGATTTCGATTTTCTCACAATTCATGTGTTGTATATTAAAAGGCGACTAAAGCCATCTGCTTCTTCTTGGGTTTAGACCTGGTGTTGTAGCGGTTTAGTCCTGGTTAAGACCTGTTTTAGTCCAAGTTCCAGTCCTTACAAAGTTTTGACAGGTTTCCCCTCATGGTTTAGTCCTGGTTCAGTCTGTGACATTGTCGAGGTTTGACCCGATTTAGACCCAGTTTTCTCTTGGTTTATGTCTGATTGAGTCCTTGGGTTTAGACTTGGTTTAGTCCTGGTTTAGTCCAGGGTAATCATCCTTTCGTTCTGTCCCTGGTCGAGTCCTTTTTAGTTTTAGTTAGACTTTGATTTCAGTCTCTGCTTTAGTCCAGATTACTTCTTGGTTTAGTCCTGGTTTAATCCAGATTCAGTCTGTGATATTGTCTGATCTTAGACCTATTTGAGACCTGGTTTAGACCTAGTTTTTTCCTGGTTTAATCCTGATAGTACGCCTACTGTGAGTAGAGAAAGTGTGAGATTTTCTCCACTCGCAGTGAGTGAGTGGTCCCTGCGACCACTCACTCACTCACTACATTCACCTGGACATTGACACAGGCGGATAGGACTCAACAACACTGTAACTGTGGGACAGTGGAGCTGTTACGGACCAAAATAGTTCGCTTTTATGTTACAAAAGCATGAAAGCCAGATACAGTAATAACACCCCTGGGAGGGACTAACATTTTTGGATATGGAGCCAAGACAAATTAATTCGGCTTGGCTCCATATCCAAAAATGTTGCACTTGCTCTTTTTTGGTCCTTAACAGCTTCACTAGGAGCCTGGATTTGAACCGCCAAACTCTTGTTTTTTTCTCTCTCTCCGCAGAATCATGCACGAATCGACGATAGCACTATAATCAGACTGTTATTGTGTGTAGGTTGAAACAGCAGCAGTGGACACTTTGTAAAGGCTGATGGAAGCTCAACAAACATAACAAAATACATTTATCTAGTAGCCTATAAAGCACACGTCGTTACCCTCTTGGTCTCTTATCTGACTGAAATACCATTGGCTAATGATGTTGCCAGCTCATGATTTTTGTCAGAAGTAAAAACTGTACAACTCACATACTGTACAGTGCGTGTTTTAGTTGTTGCGGGAAATTATCTTGGAAGATATGAATATCTCACAATCCAGGATTCAAAGCCAAACCGGGGCAGGCAGTGTATGAAGACAATTTAAGGTCTATGCTTCATCCTCCACTGCTTTTTTCCTTTGTGTTTCTAGGCCACAACTAGGACTGAAACAATGAATCCATTGATCAACAACTAATCCATTTTCGAAAAAGTTACTTTTAATGACAAGACTAGTTTGTCTCTAAAGTAAAGGGTAAGTTTCTTTTCTCCAGACCATGATCTCATCAGAGCAGACTCTCAGAGTCATCCTATGGCAAAACAAGATTGGATTGGAAATAAAAATAAAAGGACTCCACCACTCACTTTAACAATCCCAGATTGAATGCTAGAGGTTCTGAGCTTTCAAACTTGTACTAAGAGCATCCTACAGACATAACCATCAAGTTTACTCAGTCCTTCTGTGCAAGTTCTCAGTCGTACCATTGTAGGCAAAGAGTCTTCATCTGTACTCTGTAGTTGAAGTGTAGGACATTTCGCTCTTATCCAAAGAGCTTCATCAGCACTGACAGAGACCGACAACAAAAGGTGTGTTTCTCTAACCAAAGAGAGGTGGGTCTTGCAGTAAACTCCTTCTACTGGTCTTTATACAGGGTTTATACAGGTAGCAGCAAGTCAAATTTAATGCTTTTTAATGCCATTTTAATGCCCAAATACTACATTTTTAATGCCACAAATTGGTGCGCATTCAATATTAATTTCCATATTCAATACAAAATTTGATGGAATTATATGAGAAATAGTGTATCATTTCTGCCAAAACTGCAGTCTAGACCCTGACTTTTGTATTTTTGACAAACTTCTGCAGTAAAAGTAGTTAACCAATGTCATTATTTCCCTACAACATTTGATTTAAGTCTATTTGGTTTTTAATGATATTTAAGGCCTTATTTTTGACACAATTCATTTAATGCCTTTTAATGCTTTTTAATGCCCCGCAGAAACCCTGTTATAAGCTCCACTGGAGTCCAAGTTTGCTCAGTGCTCACTACTTTACCTGTACCAAAGCACGAGCCGTCACTAACAGTCGAATGCCGTCACTAACAGTCGAATGCAAAGAAAACACTACACACCTTTTCCCCCACCTACTCCATGTTAAACACAAATACCCTAAAAACACATCTTTGAGTGACAACCTTTAGACTTCATTGGCCCCTGCTTTCATAGCACCTCTCGCATATTTAAGTCACGTCGGCAGTGCCCTTTACTCACGGCGAGTTGTGGTTTGGTCGCCAGGTAATGCCCCAGAGCGTACAAAGACAGCAGCTGTGTGGAGGGGACGTCGAAGGCCTCCTGAAGCATCACCTCCTCTACCACCGCACATGCACCTGTAAAAACATGTCATTACCTTTCTCTCATTAGCACTTCATCAATGTCGACAACTCCAATAAACACAATTTCATTCCCTGTTTGGGCAACAATTACGTGGGCATGTGAGTATATACATTCGAGTTACACGGTATACATTGGCTGGGACTGGGGACAAAGCGATTATGTGCGAGTGGATGCATGTTGAAAGTACATTAAATGCCTGCCATTGTGACAGCAGGCCAAACATCCAGGCGTTTCATAACTTCTGCGCGACGCAAACACGAGAGGAAATGTTTGAAACTCGATCTGAAAGACTGGACAAACAGTCTGTTCCAAATGAGTATTTTGGGATCTAGAAGAATGCAAGCCAGGACATATAGGAATAGTTCCGGCTTGCTCTCAGACAACACTGTGTAGGTTATAAAAGCTTACTTTTGTAGTCGCCATCTTTAATGTAGGAATCTATTAGAAGATTGAAGGTGAAGCAGTCTGGGAATATGCCATACTGGACCTGGAAAAGACAGTGTAGAGAAAGTCTCTTTTAATCATTTATATTTTATTATGTATCAGTCTGGTGCTAAAAACATATACATGATTACCCGACAATTATACATTAACACAGAAATGAAAAAGACATATTCACACTATGCAATAACTAAAGGCACACTTTATTACTCTCAATCATAGTTGTGAAGGTTTTTGGGAGTTTCTTGTATTCATAAACTTACTTTGTAAATGTGTACATATTTTCAGATTTCATATACAATTAACTAATCTGCTTTATTTCCAACTAATTGCTCTAATTGCTGAGAGGAGCTGCTCGCAGTAAAGACGTTTGTTTGTTCAATTTTTAGGCAATATTTAGAATAAAATACATCTATTTATTGGGCGAAATGTACCATTTAATTGGTTTTTCGTAGGCAAAGATTCTTCAGTCTTCATCTGTACTCTTTAGTTGAAGTGTAGGACGTTTTATCCAAAGAACTTTGTCAACACTGATCATGCTGACCGCTTGTGGGTCTTTCATGAAGAAACCAGTGGGAGGAGTTAACCTGTAACCTTTCTATGACTCTGTGGTGGCCTCTGCAGTCTTCTACGCTATGGTCTGCTTGGCCCCGAGCAGCACTGTTTTTTTTCCTCCAAACTTTTTGCACCCCCCTGTGTGATCCTATCTTAACACATGGAGTGCCAAAAACGAAAAAAAAAAAGTTTTTTTTTTTTTATTTGAAACTAGACACTCTAACACACCTTATGGGTGATTTTGGGAGCTCTGTGATGAACAGAACAGAAATAAATGATGAACAAAACTTGTGAAAAGTCACTGATTCTGTACATTTCGTCTGGACATTTTATCTGATATCTCCGTTTCTAGAGTAAAAATAGTGATTTTGAGGAAAACAGCCTCTTTTTATCTTAACTTTTCTCAGGAACTGAGGCAGATAGACATAAACGGTTTTCACGCACTGAGAGCTTAGAGTCTCACCTTTCAAACGAGCTACAGTATGTGGCCATAGCCATAACATAGAATACGCTGTGGTGCTACAAATATCATGAAAAATGGTCTGGATTGCTGGCACTCTAGGGGATAAATCCCAAAAACAGCGCAGCACTCAATTTGTAGAGTTGTTGTAACAATAGGACTGCTCGATTACAGAAAAAAAAAGTTATCACGATTATTTTTGTCATAATTGAAATCACGATCATTTCAAACAAAACAATGCAAAAAATGTTGTTTGGACAATTATAAAAGTGCAAATATATGAAGTATATTCACTTTGGGAAGGGTCTCTGAGCCCTCACACATCATCGTCACACATCATCGTGGTGTGCTGCCAAAGTGCAAAGTTAGCACTTTTTGACACGTATTTTCAACGCAACTTTACACGCACTTCCCAGAGACCTAGGAGGACATGGCTGGCTATTCTAAAGCCATAACCCTCCTCTTTCCAATGCAAAAAGCCGCAAGTGTCTACGACATTTACTCGCAGAGATATGTCGGCCATCTTCGGTGATGCGGGCACGGCTATAATGGTTTTGTCTCGATTACACCATGTTTGTAATCGTGCAGTGTAGTAATAGTCAATAAAGAACCATCTTATCTTAGGAGGACTTTGCCTGTAAGCCCTACATCTCTTAGTTCTAAAGATTGGAGAAAAACAACCTTTCTATGAAAGAGAGAGTTAGGGCTTATAGGCCACTCCTCCTACAGGTTAACTCCCACTGGTTTCTTCATTAATGACCCACGGACGGCCAGCATGCTCAGTGCTGACGAAGTTCTTTGAATAAAGAACGAAATGTCCTACACTTCAAATACAGAGTACAGATGAAGACTGAAGGATCTTTGCTTATGATGGAAAACGCCTGTACGACTGAGAACTTACAAATTGGTTTATATACAATTATTGAGCTGCTATGACAATGCAATTTGACTTTGAAAGTTTGTCCAGGTTTAATTCCATTTACAGCCGTGATACACAACATTTCAGCTTCTTCTACAGTAGATCAGCATTTAGAATTTTTTAGAACCAAAAAAATAATAATATTGTCATAATAATCACATTTTCGGTATCGGATTTCAAAATAGCAGCACAATAGAGGAATTAACAGGGATATGGGTACCAAAACAGTAAGCAACATTGATGAAAACAATTCCATGGACGTCAGACGAGATCTTTGAAAACTTAATGAAAGACAACTTTGATCTGGAGGTCACAATAACTTTGTTTTCATGAATGCAGCTTCCTTCATCATTGTAAACAGCATTAGGACGTATGCGCTGATGAACAAGGAAGTAAACGAGTACCTTGTTTTTTACTGTGTGCAGGGCCTTCTCTTTTCTGCCATATTTCAAACACTGCCGGACCCAGCTGTGAATGGTCCAGTCTCTCAAGTACCAACAATTAGGACTGTGACGAAATCTAGAAAAAAAAAAAAAAAAAAAAAGAGTAATTCAGTAGTTCTTTTATCAATGCACACTTTCCTGATGTTTCTCTCTAGCAAAAACATAACCTTGAGGCTTGAGCCGAGCCAGCCCATCATAAAAACACTTCTTCTTAACGCAACAATACAGAGTTTAATAGTATTTCTTATGAAAGGGACTTGACATGGAATACACAGATACACTCAAAGTCTTACTTGTACAAATAATATTCTGCTTGATCCACTTCCTCTCCAGAAGTGATGTTATCGACAAACTAGAAATCAAAAGCGAGAAATTGCTGTCATGATTAAAAAAATAAAAGAATTTAGTCTATATTACTGACTGTAAACTCACCCGCGACACTGTCAAAGAGCTGACAGGAAGATTTCGGTCGTATGTTTGATCCATGAGGCTGGCCAACAGAGCTAAAAGAAAATAATCAAATATAGTAACAGCTAATTATGTGCCTACTGGGTTCCTTAAAACAATTTTGTATAATAAATGCTTTTATTTGAAGTAGAGAACTATTACCAAATGTCAAAAAGCTAAATAACAGTTTTGTGCAGACTCATAAGGCTCTAGTGCCACCCAGTGTTCAAAGATACTTTAGTGTTATGCAGAGCGGTTTTGCGGTCAAATTATTTTATGGATTACAATTAGTAGCAAGTTTTTAAACAGTATTGGATTTAATAATCTTGACATTTATCTTTCACTTGCCATAGCCTAACTAAACCTAACAGCCTAACTAAACCTAACTAAACCTAACATAGCCTAACTAAACCTAACTAAACCTAATTCCTACAAATCACAGTAGATTCATTCCATTGTCTTTGAAGAGTTGTTCTCCCGTCTTCTCTGTTTGACAAGTTCCAGATTAGGGCCGTGTTCAATATAGGTATGGAGCACTTGACAACAGTGTTGGGGAGAATACTTTGAAATTGTATTCAGTTACAGAATACTGAATACTTGTCTTAAAATGTATTTTGTAACGTATTCAGTTACTTTGCCCAATCAGTGTACTGTATTCTGAATACTTAAGATACTTTCACTTTTGATTTGCTTTATATTTTTGTATAAATATGGTGAAAGATTAAAAATATATAGCAACACTTTTACACCGACTGTCTGTCTCTTCTTTAGTTCTCTCTCCTTCCTCTCTCCTTGCGTCTCCAGCGTTTCATGAAGCTGAAATATAATAAATGAGTACTAGTACTGCAATGTATAATAGTATTATATTTTGAGTATATTTTGCTGACAATACTAGGGACAGTGACAATAAACAATAATATTGGTCACTGCGATGAAAAGGCATGTTTAGGTGATCTTAGCATTTTTTTTTCATAATTGGCATCAATAATTTTGTCCAAGAAAATTGTGAGACAACAATTTCCATTTCATCCCATGCCTAGACAATACTTAATTGCATGAAAAATATACAACGTAAATATATAATATTATAATCGCAAATGGAATCGTAATTAGGTTTTTTGTCAAAAGCCCTAGAGCTACTTATGCTTCAATGAAACATGTGTAAGTAGGCCGCACTACCAAGATGATAATTCAACTCAATAAAAGAAAATTACAGGATTTCTCGCTTTATACTTTGCTAGATTCAGCGAAATGTTTGGAGATTTTTTGTTCAGAACAAAAAAAACAAGCGTACGTAGCGATGTTGAAAGCCTTTGGCGAGCTACTAGGGAAGGGCTGGCGAGCTACTGGTTGGAGATCCGTGAGGTAGGGTAATCTGAGAATTTTAGGACTCCAGGTAAATCATTGTTTCTCATGAGTCGCAGTGCTTAATGACATCCAGTGTTAAATCCACCAAAAATACATTACACAATTATACATTAACATACATACACAAATACATCTTATCCATTTTTACATGATAATGGCAGAACGTTGCCAAAGGAGTCCTAAAACAACCATGTACAGTGCTGGGTTTTCTTTTTTTTTTTTTAAACTAAATAAACAATTAAATAAACACAAAAATATAGATATCATGCCTTGAAGAAACAAGGCATATCATCAAGTTTGGACAGTACTGTTTGTACGATTTTGGGAAATCCTCTGTATTTTCTTCCTTAATGAAGCTAATTGTGAATAATCGTAAAATTGCATTACTATTATTATATTTTATCCCTCAATAATCGTGACTGGTACCGTGGACCCTGTATCTGGATACGTATCGTAGTGTGAAGCTCTTGGCAATACCCAGCACTAGAGTGATATAATGATAAAAATCATATTGAAATGTGTCTCTTGTGTCAATCTGCTTTTCTGTTAAAGGCAGATCCATGCTCAAACAAGACTCTTCCTATCCTATTAGTCAAATTGATCAGTCTACCATGCTAGAAATCGTGATCAAGACTCAACAACAATGGTGATATAATTTTTTTTGGTTGTGGGGACTCGGTCAGAAGTCCAGAACAGCCTCAGGCCATGTCAGAGTCTCACCCAGGTTCTGTGGATCCTTCTCTCTGGCCTCCCAGACCTTGGTGTCCGTGTATGCAGCCGACAGCAAGCATCTTCTCACTAGATGTACAAACCAAGCAATGTAGGTCAAGTTTGCATCACGTATTTACCTCCCTCTTGTATTGAAAAATGTAAAGAATAATTGCTTTGTTACATCTAGTGGTAAACAAACAGCATTTTTAGAACAATGTAGCTTTATTAAAATTATATAAAGGCGCAATCAATTGAAATAAAAAAAATAAACTCATAAATAGTATATATGTTATTATTGAATACACGAAGTAAAAGAACGAACCCGTGTAAGAAGGAGGAAAACATTTAACTTTGACAGCCGCAGTCACACAGCGCTTCATCAAGGAGGCTGCCATCTTGGAACAGCACAAGTTTCCACAGACAGCAGGGGTGTTTTTCACGGGACAAACCATTCGCAAACGTTGTGTTGGTTTGGGAAGGTTTGTGAAAATACCTCGACGAATATAGTGGAGTAATGAAACTTCAAAGGTAGGTTCCATAGAATACATTACATCTGTGCGTCCGACTTCCGAGCTAGAAACACGTTATAGTGTGCTGCGTTAAACTGAACTACCTCGGTTCGCCGATAGAGGGAGCAATTTAGCTTTTTTGAAGACAGGAGCAGCTGATGGAAACACCCGCAGCAGTGACGTGCACAGGCATTTTGAGGGGCAGGTTAAAGCTCAACCGAGGAAAAAAGGGCACTTCTCGACATTGTTACAATTTCCGCAGAACTTTATTTCTACTTCATCACGATTGATTTTAGTGAAACAGTAACCGGTCATATTTATTTATTGTTAGAAGCTAAAGGCTTG
>OMNZ01096492.1:0-13155 GCA_900303255.1 Lesueurigobius sanzi
ACATCACTGTCAGCTGTGGGACCTTATAGACAGGTGTGTGCCTTTCCAAATCAAATAAAATCAGTTGAATTGACCACAGCTGAATGATGATCAGTGGAAACAGGATCTGAGCTCAGTATTGAGTGTCATAGTAAAGGCTATGAATACTTATGTTCATGTGATATTTCCCTTTTTTATTTTTAATAAAATGGCAAAAAAAATAATAATAATAATAATTTAATACATTTTGGAATAAGGCTGTAACATAACAAAATGTGGAAAAAGTGAAGGGGCGTGAAAATTGAAGAAAGAAAAAAAAAGAAAGGTTTTACCTACTGTGTTTCCCTTTTAAGTATATTGAGTATTTCTGTCATTATAATCACAGACTAGCTTTGACTCTCCTGAAAGAACAATAGGAAACAAGTGCAAAATGCTAACACCTCATTCAGAGCGTGCTTTGTTTTGTAGCAAATGTATTTCTGCTCTGACACACTCTGCTGTCCACTTCTCTGGCTCCTGTTTTTCACTGACCCAGTTCCAAAATATAATAAAAAAGTGTTGCAACAGCAGCACAAAACCACAATATTTGAAACCACAGTGACAAAAAACCCTCTGCGACTCAAAGCAGGGTCACCGAAGGTGGGGTGCAAAGTTAGGAAGTACTGTAGGGCTGGTTGTCACCTTTCTTATTATAGCCTCACTAGAGGGCGCTGTATTGGGTACTGATGTATAATATGTCTTATGTGTCGCAGTCGTGGTGGAAGTTAGAGTAGCCCAAAAGTTAAACCGTTTCCAACAATGCCACCTTGGATTTTGCCCCAAGGAACCATGCACTATACTTTGTTCCACACTTTAGGTCTCACAGGTTCATTACGATATGAAAATGGACAGAGAGGTGGGAAAATATTATATTAATTTAATTTATTTGTATTTTTCTTTAGCAAAATACGTTTCTCTTTACAAAAATATGTTTTACTGCAAATTTTACTTTAAAATAACTAAAACACTCACACACCCATTCACACCAACATTTACTCTATGAAGCACATAGATTGTCTGTTTGTAACAAGGATTTATTACATTATGTTGCGTTCCGTTGGCTTCATCAAATCAAGACCTTCAGCGTGCACTGGGGCGGTTTGCAGCCAACTGTGAAACAACTGAAGATCAGCACCTCCAAATCCGAGGCCATGGTTCTCAATCGGAAAAAGGTGGCCTGCCCTCTCCGGGTCGGTGGAGTGTCCTTGCCTCAAGTGGAGGAGTTCAAGTATCTCGGGGTCTCGTTCACGAGTGAGGGACGGATGGAGCGTGAGATTGACAGCTGGATCGGTGCAGCGTCTGCAGTGATGCGGTTGTTGTATTGAACTGTTGTGGTGAAGAATGAGCTGAGTCCAAAGACAAAACTCTCGATTTACCGGTCCATCTACGACTCTCACCTATGGTCATGAGATTTGGGTCATGACCAAGAGGACAAGATCGCGGATACAAGCAGCTGAAATTAGTTTCCTCCGCAGGGTGGCAGGGTGTAGATAAGTTGAGGAGCTTGGAGTAGAGCCGCTGCTCCTTCACCTCGAGAGGAGCCAGCTGAGGTGGCTCGGGCATCTGTATTGGATGCCTCCTGATCACCTCCCTGGTGCCAATACAACTCTATGGGATGAACTAAAAGAAAATGTTTTCCCTGATCATTATTTGATGGTGATTGGATTCACAAACCTGCCATTATTTTTATGGATGAAAGTCCTTTTGACAGACCAAGATCAACATTTTGAATATTGTCACCAGTTTTGGACTCCTTTATGAGAAAATAATTAGTTCATATGTGATGACAGAGGTTTACCGGGTTAAATAAAATAAAGGTCAAAGAGAAGATATTGAACTTTGTGACAGTTTTAATAAACTCAGACTAGAAATCTGCATTTTACCCATTACTATAGTTACTACCATGGAATTTTCACTGGCCCTTCATCTCAATTTTAAACCATAAGCTCTTTAGAAAAAAGAAATGTACGCCAACGTCAAGTCAAGGCTTGTGTTTGTGTGACTCTGTGGGACATAAAGTGTGTCCACCAGCCCCGGTCTGCCCTCTCCACATGTGGCTGGGTCCATTTCAGTGGGACGTCTTTGGGCACAGGCAGATTTTTGGTTTTAGAGTTAATTTAGTGTTTTATGTGAATTTGAGGGAGAGAAAAGCGGCTCAGTTTACTGTCAACAACAAACTCCTGGCCTTGTAAACATGACACTAGAATGCTGTGTTGATTTTTTGACTGTTTTGGGGTTTTTTTTTCACACATTTTAAGGAAAACAAGCTATTAAAAGGTTTTTATCGGCGAAAAACAAAGTGAATCTGACTGAAGCCACAGTAATGTACTTGAGTATTTACTCAAGTAAAAGTACTTTACAGTGCATGATTAAAACACTTGGTTAATTTTCCACCATGACTGACAAAAGCTCAACATTTAATGTTGATGCATGAAATTTATTTGTTCAAATTGCATGTCCCTGTCCGTCTTTTGGCTTCACTGCACAGCCATTCAGATCTGTGTCCCCCGTCCCATCTATTAAGAAAATGTCCCACTTTTTAAAAATAAATTTAGATTTACATAATTACAAATTATTCACCAGTGTTTCAGTTTTCTGAGTTAATGAATTACAGTTCTTTCAAGTAGCATTACAGCTAGATTTCTTGGTCTTTTAGGCTATAAATGCATAAACAAATATATATAAAGTAGATGTAGGTGAGTGCATCACAGGTCTACTGAAGGTGCAGGAGTGTGGTCCACGGGTGCTGTTAGGATGAGGCCAGAGCATGCTAGACAAGCCATGACTTAAATAAAGGACCTGTATATATTCTTGTACACAGTAGTGCCTCGGATTCATTTTTTGACTGCACGCTCGGCTCAAACACAAGCAAGTCAAGTTTTTCATCTGTCTCTAAATATATAAAAAGTTTGGTCCAAAGCATTTAATTCCATTCTTCTGCTTAATCTAATCTAAATTCATAGATTTGTTGAATTTGAATGGGGCATTAATAAGCTTTAAGTTAGCATAAAATATACAATTTTGTGTTTTTTGCAAATCTCTAATCCAAGTTTTGTCTCGTCTGTCACCCTAAGTCCGGCGGTCACCCTATCAATTGTATTTGAGAAAATATAACTAATTACTACCCACTTTTGTAAAAAATAAATTATGTGAGTCAAAAGTCTTGCAATTACATAGAAGAACACGTAAAAAAGAATGTTAGGCGCGTTGACAGACGCTGGAGGAATTGAACGCCTTTGTATTTGTGTAACACTGCGGCCACCTGGTGGACAAAATAAGAACAGCAACAATAATCAAAGAAATTCACCAAATAAACATGTCTTACCGCTTTATTTGTAAATGTCAAAGCGTGTACCTCTTGTTTATCAGTGCATAGACCTATTTTAGACAATTATTTACATTACAGCAGACTCTAAATGAGCTTTGAAAAACTCTTTATGGACCAACAGATGAATAAAACCGTACCATGTCTTCAGCGGGTTTTGAAAAATGCAATATGTTGGAATGAACTACAAGCTTTTCCAATGAAATTACACTTCACACATATAGACCCTTTCATTGTTTCTAAACATTTGGGGCTTAGATGGAGGCGGGAAGCTAGATCCATAGACCCTTTCGCTGCTTACATCATCAGGGACATCTACTGGAGGCAGGAAGTGAGCAAGAGAAATAAGATTAAACTAAAACTAGTGATTATAAGTGTAAAACTACAACTAAAAAATATCATCCTTTTGTGGCTTAAGGAACAAGAACAAGAGGAATGACATTTGAGACAATAAAATTAGACAATAAAATAAAGTTTTATCTGATATTTCCAAAAAATACATTGGGATCTAGCTTCCCTCCCACCTCCAGCTAATGCTGCTCGGAGTGACGTTTCCTCCGAGTCGCTGTGTTTCAGTTGTCAGGTCGGAAAATTGAATGAGATAATGACACAAATACATGATTTAAGATTTTCGATGTCACTGATGATGTAAGCAGTGAAAGGGTCTATAGTTCATGACGCCATTTTGAGGACAGAGTTATGCAGCAATACAACAAAAGAAAAAATGATTGAAAAGGAGAATTTGTACTCAACTGTAGAAGAAATAAAAAAAATGGCAAAAAGGATTAATTCTAAGCTGAGCGAATGAAGTGAAATACTTTTTTTTGACGAAGGAACAACGTAATAACATGGTTTAAAAGTCAGAATGGCGATTTCCCATATGTCTCCTTTGAGTGGTCAGTAACTCTCCAGGCGGTTCATAATAAGATCAAGGTTTGAGTTTTCTTTAAGTATCGGCTCTGTTCATCTGCCGGAGGTGCGCTCAGCGTTTAGCATCAATCGATCTGTGGAGATGCCCCAAGATGGTGGCCATAACAACACATTTGACATGACTGAAAGACATGTATAAGCACGATTGGCTGGAATAATACTGAAACATGACCGAAAACTACCAAAGCTTTATGACGTAAAAAGTTTGGCTAAAAAGATAAATGCTGAACGTTTTATATATTGTTAAGGCAGGCTTAATTTTGACAACTTTTAAATTTCGTTTTAGTCTAATTTTAGTCAAGGAACATTCCATGTAAATACTTTACATTTATATTATATTACTGTATGTAAAAGCACAGACTTGTTCCTTTGGCAGTAAATTTAAATATGAGGCTCTTTCAAACGGTGTCACTGAAGTACACACGTTTTCCACATAGTTTTAGTTTCATTCACTTTCTTCACTTTAGCTTTAGTCTAAATTTAGTCAGCAAACAATCAACACTGGTTAATGTCACCTTTAAGGCTCAAAAACTAAGCCCAGAGTAAAGTACAACAAAAGATACAGAATGTATTTTTGCCATCTTATACAATATGGTTAATTTTGGCCTTTACATATAATAAACGTATTGGCTGTTTATTGGCTCATTAAAGAAAAATCACACATGAGACAAAAAAGGCAGCTGCTTTGGTAACAACACGAGAAGTCCTTACACAGTAAAATGCTATAGGTCCATTTTAGTCAAGAGCCAGATTGATCGTGTGTAGCATTATGAAAATCTCTACAAAATCAATCTGGGATTGCTCCAGTCAAATCCGTTCGGGAAATCGGATTGCAGTATTCTGCAATCGGATTGGGTGAAGCGCCGCAAAATCAGGTAAAGATGCAAAATGCATCTCATACTGTTTCAAAACTTTCAAAAAGGTAATGGTGGATTCTGCTCAAACAGATGTGATAGCAGCGGATAGGCGTCAGTCGTCCTGTGCAGACATGTTTATTCTGCTTCTTGTGTTCGTAACACTCGAACATCGCCCCCTAAACCACTATACTGTGATTGGCCCAAACCACTGCTGGTTTGGTGTGAACATGAGGCAGGAGCGGTACAAGATGGATTCTCGCGTGTTTGTGAACTCACAAATACCATGAGAATTCAGCTGCAGGCGAGATCAGGTGTGTTTGGCTGTTTTGGCTGTTGTTGAACACTTTACGTCCGTTTGGCCACTTTAGTCACTGTTGCTTCAGGTGCGTCTGGCTGGTTTGGCTGTGAGCTGCCGTTCTCTCTCCAGCTCCTTCTCCCTCTGCTGCTCCTTCTCCAAAAGGTCCTTCTGCTTTTGCTGCTGCAGCTTCAACGCTTTTTTCTTTAAAGAAAGAAAATGTTACAATGTTAGTCTCAAAGTCTCAATTTAAGTAACATCCTATCTATTGTTGCAGCACATAAAATGGTTACAGAAAGTTTAGTGGAACTCATAGCTCACGCAGGTGAAATGGGGCGACTCCATCTCTGACTATTTTAGTGTCTATAGCAGGGGTGTCAAACATACAGCCAACTTGTACAGCATACATTAAAAAAAAAAGAAGTCTCTAGCCCATTCCTGTGAGGAGTTATGAATGTTTAAAGAAATAACCAAAATGTTCACTGCAAGCCACAAGGGGACAGGCAAAACTTTAAAAAAGGAAGGAATTCCACAACTGTCCAGCAGAGGTCACTGACACGGTACCATTATAAAACTTCAAAAACAGAAGGTGTTCTGTTACTGGTAAAAGTATTGCTTTTAGTGTTTTATTGTCGCTTGTGTCGACAGCGCAGCTCCGTGGGCTCAGGGGCAGAGCTAACAGACAGGAGCAGGGAGGGAGCTGACACAGAGGGGCCAAGGGGAATCCACAGGGAAACATAATCAATCAATCAATCAATTCATTTTTGTATGGCACAATATCACAACAAAGGATGCCTCAAAGGCTTCACATCAACACAGTAAAACAAGGACCAAGTGTCCGATCAGATAAATATAAATAAAACACACAAAATAAAACAATAGATGAATAAATAGAAGTAATACCAGCTTTAATTAAGTGTTGCTTTAAAGCAAGGTGTAGGTGTTAAGAGTAAAGTAATAATAATGCAGCCTGTGTTAATATATGGTCATCTAAAATACAAATTGCACCAGATTGTGTAATTCAAAAGTGTAAGCCATTATTATTATTATTTATTATGCTACAGTCCTGTGGGGCTTTGTACAATTTTAAAATGTCAATCAAATGTGCTGAATTATTAGCCTGGTAAGGCAAAAAATATTTTTAGCCACAAAAATGGGGACTCTCGGTTACTAACGTATGTGTTTTACGCAGCCATATCCATTTCTGTTGTTATTTGCTCCACCACAGGGAGGAAAAAGGCCTTTTTGCCGGAAAATGTGTGTGTTTTTTTCAGGCGTGAATTCATTCAAACCTATGGCAACCTCATTTTATTGTCAAACAACATCAATTATTTTTATTTCACTTCCATCGTCATCTCTAAGCTGTGCCAAATGTGTGGACACCAAGATTAGCCATGTTCACCTATGATGTAAAGAAATGAAATTATTGAAAAAATGTTTTGCCAACAGTTTTTTCCTGTTTACAATATATACGGCCCGCAACTCGTGACCCAAAATGAGTTTGACACCCTGGTCTATACTATCCTACTATAGTGGGATCTTGTCCTTGTTACTGTTTAATATCTAAAATATGTTTAATAGTTTAATGTCTATATTTATGACATATAGCCTACACCATGGAAAACATGGATATAGCATCGTTTTTTATTTATGTTTATTTGAACAGGGACAGGTATGCTTCATGAGCTCATGTTACACACCACATTATTAGCAGCATGAAGCCCAACAAAGCCTCAGCAAGTTCCTTGTTCTATTGCAGGTGTCGGCAAGATTGATAAGATTGATAACCTCTTTTCTTCCTCATCAAAGGACCAGGGGCCAAACACCCAACTGTCCAGAGACGGCATAATTGAGTGCACCCTCTTGGAAAAAGTAGCATTTTAACCTCTTAAACCCCAACAGGCCCAATTTGGGTCCTGGGGAAGAAAAGAGACAGAGAGAGGGGAAGGAGAGATCGAGAAGAAGGAAAGAGGGTGAGAGGAAGGAGAGAGAGAGGAAAGAGAGAGAGGAAGGAAAGAGACAGAGAAAGGGGAAGGAGAGAGGAAGGAGAGAGATTTTAGTGCCCAATTTGGGTCCTATAGGGTTTAAGAGGTTAAACAATATCTCTGTAACTGACAAAGTTGAAGATACTGTGACTCTATACTAAAGTGATGTGAAAAACTATATGGCATTGCAAAGGTGAGGACTACGAAGGAAAAATGCATGATGCCTACAATGAAACATGGTGGTGCCAGTATCCTTATGTGGGACGCACGCTGCCACCACCAGGGGGAGCCGCTGGTGTTGGGGAGCTGTATTTCATTGATCCATCATGATTTCAAGTATTGCTGAAATAAATACTATATACTGAAAGAGAAGATGGTCCCATCACTCTGTGCCCTTGGTCATGGTGCAGTTTTCCAACATGACATGATCCTAAACACATAAGCCCACTGTGAAAGTTATAGAATTAATTAGGGCTGAACGATTTTGGAAAATACTCGAAATGCGATTTTTTCCCCCTCAACATTGCGATTGGGATTATTTTGAAGTATTTTGATTATATTGAAGATCCTCTTTAGGGCGATTTTTTTCACTGCGGCCTATACAAAGATGCAGCTTATTTAAAGATCTTTACGGGCTAACGGCCACTAGGGGCCATTAGTTGGGATTTCCGACTTCCAAGTGGGAAGTTTCAACTGGAACGTTGCCCGAAGCCGGATTTCCTACTGGGAAAGTCAGACGATCCTCACCAGCCCCGAGTTAGGGAAAACAACATGGCAGCGCACTGTGTTAGCAGTATAAACAGTCGACAACAACATTTTTATATTTCTTGTGTCAACCTTTTAGTTGTTCTCTTGCCCCCCACTTTCTTGTCATTCAGCTCCTGCAGCACTGGAACCTCTGGAGTTATAAAATACACTGTTTACTCAGTGATTCTTAAGACGGTTCAACCACAGGCACAACAAGAGAAAACTGCGCTCTCATTGATTAGTAACATTATTAATCAGAGAATAAAATATAACTACACTGTTTGGGTTTTTAAACTTCCTTCTTCATGTTTTGTGAGATTTCTACCAGCTTCGTAGCTTACATTTATTTGTATTGTTTCGCCGTCATTCCGATTTGACAACTGGAACACTGGAACTGGGAAAAAACTGCTTTTCCAGCTCCGAATTCTGACCTCTGAGGACAAATGGAACGCAGCAAAAGGCCCTTGGAGCACTTTATAAAAATTGATTTGGCCCTTCATGTGAAAAAGGTTCCCCACCCCTGCCATAAAAACAAGACAAAATTATTGACTAATAATCAGTTCATTAAAAAGCTAAACAAGGTATCCAAAATACGCACTGAAAAAATGTTTGCAACCATTATATTAACAAAATAAACCATGAATTTAAACATGACTCTCAATCAGAATTGGACATCAAGTATAATTCTCCTGTGTGACTCTGTGGGACATTCAGTAGGTGAGCTCTCCCCGACACTAAATCACTACTTACCTTTAGTTTAGTTGTCTTTTCGTGAAGCATGATCATCTCCTTCCTGATGTTCACCAGTTTGTTGTGGTAGACTTTGGCCTCTGTGAACTGTAGCGACATACAATGACATTTGCGCCATTTCATTATTTAACCGTTTTCATGGATAAGATCTGGCCTAAAAATGGGACCTACCAGAGTATTTAGATCCAAAAGAGCATTACAGTCTCTGAACTTGGTCACTTCTTGGTCCAATGTGTCCAATAAAATGACCTGGTTTTGGCTGTTTAGATGAAAAGAAGCAGAATCGTGATTTTACAAAGCTCTAAAGACGGCTTCATATCATAGTCCTATAATGTATTCTTTGACAACACAATAGTGGCATCTGATGTGTTGTGGTGCCAGAGTTTTGTCATGCCACCAGCATATGATCTGTACATATTAACTCTTCAGAGTCTAAGGGCATTTTTCACCTGGTTTATATTTTGTTATTTTGCTTCTAAAACACCTCCCCATGATGCACCATCAAGTGTTTGGCATCTTTGTTTTCAGCACAAATAGAATTTCCAGCTGTAGTAGGGCCATATCAATGAAATAATCATGATAGAAGCAGAAAAAAATTGTAAAAAGTGAGTTTCCTCCTACAGATAGGGTAACGAGTAGAGTAGTCACGTGTCCCTCAATTGGCTGCAGCCAGACCCTTCTGGTTTCGGATGCCTCCCTGCCGAGGTGTTCTGGGCTCGCACTACTGGGAGGAGGAAGACCCATGGACAAACATGTCCCCACCAATATTTCAGGATGACAGAGATGTCCCGACCAACCTCATGTGGAGATCGCACTGTGGGTTAAAAACTGCCTTGAGATTAACAAAATGAATCACTGTGGCTAGGTACGTTGTGTTCACATGCTACCGGCACTACTCCCCAGGGACAGGGCTTATTATACATCCACGGGCAGAGGGCAGCAGGGTACAACTACATAGAAGAGGTGGGATATGCCATTAGTTATAGACCATCGGCAACAGAGAAGCCCCTCCCAGCCCGACGCGGGTCAGGGGCTTCTCTTGTAAATAAACAAGCATCCAAATCTGGCGTTTCGAACGTTGCTGCCGTCCGAAAAGCCGTTGGTGTGAACAGGGCATAAAGTGTTTAGCTCAGGGCAGGTCAGTGCGTGAATGTGATGAGTGCAGGCCGTGTGTGTGTGTGTTTGTGACCGGTGAAGAGAGACGATGTGCTGTAATATAAGTGCAGTCTTCTAATAAAGCCCACTCTTCAGCAAAATGGGCTGTTCTTTAGGCGCTACCACCAGACTTTTGCAAGCGTGAAGTTTGGCCCTGGAGAAGACAAATCTCCCCTGTGTCCCCGTCCACGGTTAGGAAACCGAAGCAGGAATGGTTAACATAGCTGTTGTCTCTTTCGTGGAAACAGAAAGTGTGTGTGCTAGAGACGGAGCATGCAGTGTGCACGTGAACCCAGGCTCGCCCTGCCTTCTTATATCAATCTCCCCCATCGTACACTTGACTTGGGATGCGTTCAGAGACGACTGAAATGGAGCTGCAAACAGTCAAAGAAAAACTTCAGACTGGACAGTTGACGAGACAGAGCCATACCGGAAAGTCCGAGGTTCACATTTCTAGCCCTTGCTGCGTGCTCGTGCGTAACCTCTCCCACCTCTCGCGCATTCGTCGGGTCTATTTCGAGCTCAGGCCTACTATTCAAGTTGATTGCTCGGGCGGGTTCAGACTTTATGCCTGCGGGAATGGGTCGAGGCTTGATTTTTTGGGCCCAATCTTAGCTCTACTATAGACTCAGTGAGAAGAGAGTCAGCATCACACGTTGTGTTTTGTGTGAATTGTTGGGTTGGGTTTTCACAGAGATCTTCACATTTTCGGATTGCATCAGAACTACAGTCCATTTATGGAGCGTAATGACACACACGCATTCGCCTGTTTAGCAGAAACACGTGATGTCTGTCTGGCTTAATTAGATTACCGTACCGTTTTGAATGCTTGAGCGATTGTGCAAAGTGGCGTTAGCAGAGGAGACAGCGCAGGTGAACAGAAGCAAAAAAATATATAAATTTGAAACTTTTGCTATATATTACTGACATAAATATGAGGACAAAATGTATTACAAGTTTTCTATCATTTAAAATGTTCATACACAAATAATGCATTTTATTTGTACAAATGGCCAAAATTGCCTGTATTTTTTGACAATCAAATCTAAATAATGGATAGAGCCAGGTTTAAAGTTATGGTTTAATTTTGTTGTTAATATATTAGTTCAAAAGATTTGCTCAGTTAAAAAAAACTTTCAATCAATAAAGTATTATCAATCAATTTGTTTGTTTGTTTGTTTGTTTGTTCTAATCTGAATATTTTTTTGTCTTGAGGAGGATGGGGGTGTCGGTCTGTCTCTGGACTGATTTAGAGAGATTGTAGCCGTTGTAGCTGTGAAATTACAATCCATGCTTATAATGTGTCTTTATATAATATTCATTTGAAATCAATCATAACGAGATCCTCACGTGAGCTCTTGCAGGACCCTCTTAGAGTTCTGCAGATCGGGCAGATAGTGAGAGAGAAGCCCCTCCGTGAGTCTGTCCACTGCTCTCTGGTCAATTATCACTTTCTCCTCGAGCGCTGGTTCTGGGGGAGGCTCTGGACTCTGCTCTGACCCAAGATCTGCTCAAATCAAGATGAAAGGACACAGACAAATCAGTCCATTTAAATCAGCACGTACTGTGTATAAAATAGGAGGTATGCACAACATTGTTTTTCATTCTGGAAATACGAGATATGATAAATAACATGTGCAACCAACAAAGGTATTGGGCTATCAAAAAATAATGAAAAATATTATAGTAATTAAAAAAAAGAAAATACATATAAAAGTATCTAAATCAACTTCAATAGTGCAGCGAAATAGACTATGTACATATTTATTTACAATTGCACTGGGAGGTGATGCTAAATTGACAATAATGGTTATTGCACATTTATTTTTTATTTATTAGACCTTTATTTAACCACGAGGAGAGCACGCAAGCTCCACACAGAAAGGCCTTTTCAGGCTCGGTGATTGAACCCGAGACCCTCTTACTGTGAGGCAACCGCTGCACCACCGTGCCACCCACCCATGATTTTTGCAATGAATTTAAAATGAACATAACCTGTATTTATTCTTAAAAGGATCTGAAGGCATTCAAGAGGTGAGTTTATCTTCAAATCCGACACTTAATACTCACTAATCTAAACAAATACTATCAGTATTGACTATCTTTTTGTAAACGCACTCATTCTCCTACAGTCCTAGTTTACATGTTTCCTTTCACGCAACGAAATATGGTGTTCACAATCTGTTGGAAAGATGATCGCTGACCCTTGTATCATGTTAAATCCACGTAGAAAGCAGTGCATTGATGCCTATTGTCACAAAGATGGCCCATTTATTCAACATGTTCATAGAAGCTGAGACTGGGCTGGTTGTCACATTGCTTATTATAGCCACACTAGAGGGTGCTGTATTTTGGTACTGATATACAATATGTGTATATTACAATAATCATGCTCTAAGTTGGACAGAAACATGAGGAGAGGAGCATTTTGACAATTGTATGCCTTTTCCCAAGTTTGTAATGAAGCTTATGTGTTGTGTTAACACATTGAGTGTGTTGCACCCCTGAAATGAACGACAACACTCACGTTCATCGTCGTTTAGAGCAACTTTTAATTACAGTCCTCGGTTCAAGTTAACAAGCGTTTTTCAGTTCTCTGCTTACTACAATCCAATGCACGAACTCTATTTCCCATGAGTCAGTTTGTGTCTCACGTTCTTAAAGCGATATTACCTTGTTATTACATAGGCACAGTAACACAATGAAAATAAACGCATTACTCACTACTTATGTACAGTAAATATCTGTATGATCAAATGTGTTTAACCCTTATACCATATGAATTATGTATTTAAATTATGCCCAATGAAATGTATGTACTATTTCAGTGTTAGCTTTTTAACAATGAATTTGAATTTTTCGGAACTTAGCTGTAGTGTGCTAGCAATCTAGACCATATGGATGATTCTTGTAGCACCACAGCATATTCCATGTTCCATGGACACATACTATGTCTCATTTGAAAGCTGAGACTCTAAACTCTCAGTGGGTGAAACCCATTTATTTATTCTACATGCTTCAGTTGCTGAGAAATCCCAAGCTAAACAGAGGCTGGTTTTCATCAAAATCAGTTTTTATTCTAGAAACGGAGAT
>OMNZ01096493.1:0-10256 GCA_900303255.1 Lesueurigobius sanzi
AACTTACGGGGCAGACTTAAGTTGACTAAACCCCACTGGAGACAATGATGAGGACACCATGGCTGTATTTCAACTTCTTGTATTGAACATCAGCAGCCTGACCGGTAAGTGGCTACTGAACAATTACAAACAGAAGAGAGTTCAAATTAACATTCAAGACTTCAAAAAATCTTAATCAAGAAACATGTATTTCTTTTCTTGCATTTTGTATAACTACGCAAATCGATTCAGCCCTAGAAGTTTTCTTGTATCTTTATAATTTAAACTGCCTCATACCAAGTCCAAGGCACTATACACATCAAGTTCAAAGAAGTTTAGAAAGGCAGAATTATGCTACATTTACAAAGTGCAATGTAAGTATAGTGGTGGCCAAAAGTTTACATTATGCATTTCATAGAATACGAATGATAACACAAAAACCTGTATTTCACGAGTAGTTGCATGAAGCCTTTTATTGTTTGTTTACGCTTTTCAACTAGAAACTAATGTCCCGGATCAAAAGTTTACATATTGTGCATCTTACATCAACAAACATCATTTTTTTTCAGAGAGTCCTATTGTGTCAGAGAGTCCTGTATTTCAGCTGAAGTGAGTTTTTCTTTGCTCCTGAGCAATTTCCCTTGTTGAAGGTCATGTAAACGTTAGATTAGTTTCTGTTTCATGATGATTTCAAAAGAGTAAACTCAGTTCCTTGACATTAATGGCCTCGCACAACCACTAACCATTTCATATTCTATGAAAAATGGGCAAAAGATTAAAGGGGCATGTAAACTTAAAAGGGTATGCAAACTTATGAGCACAACTATGTACTGTACATGTCATTATCATTATGCTTTTAGTTTAAGGGGCACATTCATACTGTAATGCAGTGGTTCCCAACCTTTTTTGTCTTGCGTACCCCTTGGGCCTTTCATTTATGCTCCGAGTACCCCCTACTTCGAGGGTTTTGTTGATTAGTTAGAAAGTGAATGACAAAAACTCCAATTTATCAGGTAAAAGACAGCTACATACTCTCAAAATCTCACTTTTTATAGATAAATGTTTTAAAATGCCTTTTCTTTGTCCATAATAATCATAAATACAATTTGTTTCATCATAGTTTTTATCTGAAATAATTCCAAGCACCCCCTGCCAACCTCCCCTGTACCCCTGGTTGGGAAACACTGCTGTAATGTACTAATGATTGATTTTGTTAGTAAGTTTATACAAAGGTGTATCCTTGTCCCTCGTCTGTATCTTCTATTCAAATAATTCATCATGATTATTACTAATTACTCATGCTCATTAATGAGTCTATTAATTGAGTAAGTAACTGTGTTGATTCATGAGAAGCATTGAGACTGTTGAGCAACTTAAGCCAAAAGCATGCTCAAGAATAATTGTGCTTGTGTTTTATCACCTTCTTTTTCTAAAGCGAATATCCATGTGTGTTGTAAAAAAAAAAAAAAAAAAAAACTCTTTTAAACAGATTGACTTTATAGTTTTTACTTTAGATATGGCATTCTCTGAGGAGCTGTATTCATCGCGGTTAATCAAGGACAGAGAACAGACGACATCTGTTCACATGGCAACTTTCCTGATGTGTTTTTCACTTCCTCTCGCACCGTCTCTCTTCAGTCTCACCCTGTCCCGCGTTCCTCTTTTTTTTTGATTTTTCAGGCGTTCCTGGTCGTAGCCCATAACACAAATGTCAGTAGTCTGAGTGTGACAGGTGAGCGGCGGCGGGGCAGATTTGACCTTGACGTCCGCCAGAGTGAAGTGACAGTAATAAAAGGCTGCAGTGAGCTATTGTTGGCCCTGAGGCATCCATTAATGAACGACATGAAACAGCGGTGAGAGACTGGGGGACCAGGGGGAAGGAAGAAAGACCGGAGGGCGGGGGCCCGGCGGAGGACAGGTGACAGTGGCCCACACACACACACAGATGGGCCGCGCTGACAGCAAAACCACAGCCAGGCAGGATCCAGGCGCACCGCGTACAGCTCGTCAAAACGTCCAGTGCTGTGTTCTCGCACAAAAGGAGCGGAGGCATGTAAGGAAGCAGATCTGGGACAAAACTATTCAAATTACTTCTACAGGGAAAAAAATGTATTAAAATATATTTTTTTGGGATTTCATAAAATATTATTTTCATTCCAACATAAAAATAGAATAGAAAAATAAAATAAAATAGAAAAAACTATTAAATGCTAAACATGAAGATTAAGAATTGTTAATCAGTTACTTTTTTATATTTTTTATTTTTGATCAAATCTATTAATGTTAATAGTAAAAAAAAAAAAATCCTTCTTTTGCCTTGTATTTTTATTTATTTATTTTTGCATTTGACTCTCAAAGTTTTGCTTTTGGTGAAAAGCTGACAGGGAGGCGGGCCTTAGAATAGTGCCTTCTCATTGGCTGTAGCACTCTATGACCCAGAAAAAGTAGTTTTTAGTGACAGAGAGAGAGACACTCCAAGGCGGACTTCAAGGCGGGTAAAAACACAGCAGGCCTGCTACGTCTCCCGTTGGGTTTTTGTGGACTTTATGGTCAGTAGCCTATGTGCTCAAAAATGACTTTGTGGGACCGGTAATAAGAACTAACTTGTTTTATAGCTACATCGTTGTTCATCAAAGCTTGGCAGGGCTAAAGCCGAAATACAAAGTCACAGAGTCCTTCAGCCAATGAGAAGGCAGTATTCTAAGAGTCAAAAGCAAAAGTTTTTATTCTTCATGTTTAGCATTTAATAGTGTTTCAATTTTGTATTGTTTATTTTTATGTTGGAATTAAAATAATATCTTATGAAATCCCCAAAAATATATTAAAATTATATTTTTTTTATTTCAGTTCCTTCTAAAGAAATGTGAATAGTTTCAAATCTGTCTGAAATCTGTTTCCATAGGTATGACTCAAATGGAGTGATTATTGTGGAATAAATTGCGAATAGAAGTAAGTCACTTTTACCGATTTTGGACGGGAATCAAGTCATAGTGACCCTGTGTTTACTTGATATTTTTTTGCTGTAGGGACAGAAATTTCAATTTCAGCTTTCAATAAGTTTTTGTAAATCCCGGTATCACAAAAAAACTCCCACTCGTTCAGACACATGCCATGTCCAAACAGCATCAACTCCATCCATCTTTAAAGAACAACTAAACACCAAATCAACTTTTTTTGCTGATTAACTGTATAAATGGGTGTCTAATAGTGTTGCCTACATGTCTCCATAATTACTTTGACATTTTAGTGCACATTTGTAGAAATCTAACTTTTGTGCTTAAAACCGTCTGTGTGGCGCCCTCTTGAGGGTAAAATTATATGGGATTTGACTTTTAGAGTCTGTCATCTTATTGGTTCAACCGGCGTCATGTGACGACACAGAACTGATGTGACGTTAGCAGCTCTGCCGCTGTGGGGAATATAAACGACTCAGTCTCCCTCCGCGCCCCCGCAGAAGCCTAGACACGCCCCTTTCACAGCAGTTTTTGAATTTGGTGGATGGGCGGAGTAAACTTTGGAACAGGGGGTGAGTTGGTCTTTAAGTCCACGATGATTTGCAGCAGGTGGAAGGGACTCGGTCAACGGGTCGTTCTGAAACAAGGGAGAGAAAGAAAAAAATATATACATCATTTATACAACAAGAAGAACAAGAGGATAGTGCTCAGTGTACCGTACTTCCCCCAGCGCCATTGCTCCTAAGCCAGCCTAAGCTTATTAGTGCCTTTTGTATTGAAAAAAATGTACAGACAGCAGATGAACAAACAGCCATACACAGATTCAAGATATTCTGTTAATGTCTGGCTGTCATTTCAATGACATTATGTATAACGTTATTTTGAAATGAGTGGGAGAAAAGAAAGAGGACTCCCCGTGGTGAAGAGCCTTTAGCATCCTGATTATTGTGAACACCGATCGCCGCCAATCACCAGCAGTCACCAGTCCATTCAATGAACACATGTTTTTGTTAAATGTTCCTTAGAGATATGCACCCAAAACAGCCTGGCCCCTCCTTGTTGGCACCACCATCCCCAGAAAGATGTCTAAACCCTATTGTTGTGAGAGCAGTACAAAGCCAGGAATATGTCTGTGCAAGCTCTCAGTCGTACAGGAGTAGCCCAGGATAGGTAAAGAAGATTCTTGAGTTGTTATCTGTATCTGAAGAGCTTTGTCAGCGGCACTAAGGACACAGGCGGACCACTGGGAGGGGTTTACCTGTTTTGGTCCCGCTCCTCTTTATCCTAAAGGCGATTCTCACTTAATAAGAGTATCCTTTAGAATTCCACTGAAAAAGAAATGGCAAGTGTTAAGTGAAAAATGCGACGCTGAGGGACACCAAAACATGTGCTAATAGGATCAGAATCAGAATAGTCTTTACTGTTGTTGTCAATGAGAGCATTTCACAGACTAGGAATTAAGTTGTAATAATAATAAATAATAAACTATAAAAAAACAACCTATAAGAGCATGCATAAAAATTGAATAAGATAAAAATATGATAAAATAGCAAAGTTAACACAGAGTCCAGCAGCGTGGATGTGTGGATTTACAGATGAACACTAGCAGCAGATGTGAATGTGGACAAAGTGCAAATGGAACAGGTTATTTAGTGTTCAATAGTCTGATACAGTTAAGTGACCATGAGTCTGATACAGAGGCCTCATAGCGGGGATGAAAAAGCTGGACTGTGCAATTAAAATAGCTTTTTGTAATAAATGGTAAATTAGTACCTGTTATCTGTTATCACGCGGCACACTTTGCTGACCTCTGCTGTAAAGAATTTAGTTGTTATTGTAATAGTGTAATAGGTGATTGTTGCATGACATGTACGACATACCTGCAGGTGCATCCATCACCTTTAATCCAATCATTGTATTCAGTACTTGTAGTCGAGTAATTCATTTAAGTAACATGATCCCTGTGGCATGTTAAACAGCCACACCACCAAACTCTTGTACAAAGCCATGTCACAGAAAGGGTGTTCGCGGTCTGCATAAATTTGCTGCTTTTTCCATGCATTATTGATGTTCCAAGTAGACCCTTCTGCACCTGAGGGCAACTTACACTTTCTCTTTCCTCCCACTTACTTACTACTTCATCGAGATGATGCGCCGATACAAACTCTGGTAACAATTAGGTTTAATCCTCCACTTTTCTCCATGAATAGCATCAGTAAATGAGGCCATAATATATCTACAGCAAATCATAATCTAGCTTCTAGCAAAGCTGGCTGTATTTCTCCGAAGCAATATGTGTAGAATTGTAGATAATGAATTGATAAGATCCATAGGTGTCAAGCCACTGATAGAATGCACTACTTAACCTTCCATAATCCTTCAGTGCCCTTCACTTAAAGTCAAGATAATAAGATTTACCTCGCTGATATCTTGTGTATATGGCGCGCACATTGGTGACATGCCACGTGCAGCCACTTGTATGATAATGTATGGGCATGTTTAAGCATAAGATAAGCCATAATGAAATAGATGAGCGAGATGTTATTTGAATTTGTCATGGTAAGATTGAGACTACACTGGAGAGGAAAACAAAGCTCCCGGACTAAGTAAATCTCCTGCTTTGATGTGTCTCTCAAGCTGGTGCAGAATCTCGTTTTTTGATGAAGTCAAGAGTGGCAGGCTGTTGCTTTTTTAAGTCAAAAAGAGCTAAATGGGTGGATAGGGAATTCGCAGAAGCTAACACGATTCCGCTGGGAGTAACAAGTTCTAGAGGAGTGCACTTGTAGAAGGTTTCGACTAAACACATTTGAAAAAAGGAAGCCACTGCGGAGGTGTTATTACAGCATATCAATCAATCAATCAATCAAGAAGAAGAGCTTTATTTATATAGTGCCTTCACATTTATTACAAAGATGGTGGTAAGCTACAGCTGTCCCATACAACTGCGCCAACTGCCCATTCTGGAGCACCCAGAGGAAACCTGCGCAGGCATATACTCCACACATAAAGGCCCCGTCTAGGGATGTCGCGATTCTACATTTTTGAGTGACAATTATTGTATTGTATTGGGAAACTATTGCGATTCTACGATTATTCACCATTATCGGAATTTAGGAAGAAAATACTGAGAATTTCTTAAAATCTTACAATAAGTACAGCCTTCAAATTTGAGATTTAGACCATGTTTAGGCCAGGTTTAAGTCACACATAGACCAGGTTTAGACCAGGTTTTGGCCGGGTGTAGGCCTTCACAAAAAGTATATAATAGTAATATTAATGTGATTGTTGTTTGGTTTAAAAACTACTGAACATTCAGCCTTGTAAAAAAAATCCCTGCGCTTGCACTTTCACTTTTGTTTTTACCGTGATATAACAAACACAGCACATGGTTCTTTTGGGACTCTTTCTTTGGCAATAAGATTATCTCTTTGCACACTGGATTATTTAACCTGCCGCTGACTTTTGTATTTTTGGTGGACATTTCTTCAGCCCCATTCGGACACATACTTTACACACTGGCTCACGAGAAACGATTAACCTTCAGTTAATCATTTCGTTAATCATTTCAACGATTAACCTACTGTTATCTTTTATAATCGTGGTCGTCAGAAAGCCGGGTTAATCTTGACATCCCCCGCCCCGTCTGGCCTGGAATCAAACCTGGAACCTTCTTGTTTTGAAGAGCAAGCGAGCAATATTTATGGGGCGAGACACTTCACCCACGTTGCCTCCAGTGTCTGCGTACGTGAGAGTGTGAATGGGGGAGTGGTTCCTTGATGTAAAGCGCTTTACGTAAAGCAGGTAGAAAAGTGTGATATACATGTGACCATGACCAAGGAGCTTTCCATTATAATCAACAATATAAATCTTCAGGATGAAGAAAAACAATAAATCCAATACAAATAAAGTAGTTCACTGTGCACTGACAAACTAACATTAACGTTCCTGCTTCATGCACATAACATTTCTGGGTAATGCTTTAGATTACAGCCTGTATGTGTAGGTACAGGTTACAAGAAATTAAGTACACATGTAAGTACATGTAGAACATGATGTACATGCATATTAAATATTGAATCATCTTCCACCTTGTCACTCTTTTTTCTTCTCTTTTCCCTCTGGTTTCTTGTAGTTACAGCCAATAGCTTCTCACTTTAGATTACAGCCCACGCTCATGTGTAGTTACAATTAGTTATTGGGTTGACTTTTGCTACACCTTACACTTTAATGTGTAATTACCTGTACTTCCATGTATAATTACTTTCTTGTTACCTGTACCTACACATGGAACTGCGGGCTGTAATCTAAAGCGTTACCCGGTTCGGATAACACTGTGTACTCTTTTCTTATAGCTGTGAATAAAAACCTATTGCACACACGCATTATTACTATATAATGATAAAAAGAAAAAAAAAAAAATCAATATAGAAAACTACATTATATGGCTAAACACGGGTTAAAACCTGAATAAAAGTCGCTTACAACAATTACAATTGGTCCTTGCAGTAAACAGTACTGTTATTAGCAGCTGGCAATTGCATCACAACTCTTATTGTGGCTCAAAACACAACATTTTGCCAATAGATGAATACAACATTAAGGTTTTTTCTGGTATTGTATGTTTTATAGCAGACTGTAAACATGTTTATCTCTATGAGCCTTGAGCCAGACTTGGACATTTGAGCTTAGCGTTATCAAATGGCCTGAACTGCAGGCTTTTTCTAAACCCTAACCTGTCCTTAAGCCCTCAAAGATCGCTGCAGCCATCATAATGGTTTTCTGTCTGACCACAATGCATTATGGATTGCGCTAGAATGGATCATTCAGGTAGCTCACATTGCGTACCCTCTGCCCAGTCAGTCCGAAAGCATTGTCTCGTTTTAAGGATGCCTGCATATTATTGCACGTGTGTTGAAAGCTTTGCCTCTGGAAGGTCATTTGGCGTAAAATCTAAGGCACATCATTTGCTTTCAGCGTCTTTCAATTAAATAAGCCAGATGGGGTTTCTTTCTTATCTTGCAGTTGAAAGAAGTAAGCAAGCCAAACGTGAACTCGCGAAAAAAACCAAGTGGCAGAACACACGCATAATACAGCTAACTTTACTCGTCCGACGTCACCAAAGACGGCCACTTTCGGTTCACCTCGGCATCGGAATGGGGCTGAGAGATAAGCAGTGCGGCTCAATTTTAAGACTGCACACTGATTTAGTGCACCTGTTGGGGAGGATATGGCCGTGTCAGGGGGGAAATACGGCAGGCAGGGGAGGGCTTGAGGACAGAATAACAGGAACTCCAGCATTTCACTGCGATCGGCGCCGCTCATATTTCACCCCAGACGTCCCCCCAAGGGCTCTGCCAGTGCACCCCCACATCTCCACATCACCGCTATCAAGAGGGGCCCAAACTGGCACCTAATTGGCAGGTAGCGTGTCACAGCGAGCAGAGGGGGGGGCGGTGGGAGAATGGGGGGATGTGGGAAGTTTCGTGCCGAACATTTTAACATGTAACGCTCTCAGGGAAATGACTTGGGAGAGAGAGAGAGAGAGAGAGAGAGAGAGAGTCGGAAGATGTCAAGAGCGCCTGTAGCTTCATGAAACCTAATGTCAGGTTTGCAGATCAGACAAAATACATTTAAAAGGCTTTTGAAGAAACTTGTGCTTCCCATTAAGAACTTCCACTCCTGGCGGGGAATTTGGTTAGTGTAAAGTTGTGTGATTCAAGAGGCTAAAAGTAGCACAGGAAGAGGAGAGGGGGTGAAAAGTTTATTCAACTTAGCAATTGCACAGCGTCAACTTTCAAAACGGCAACTACTAGACCTTAAAACCATTTGTTCTCCCCAGTCACATTCAATAGTGGTCGGCGGCTCATTAACCAGTAAGCCCTGGGGCAGGTGAATAGAATCATGGCTGTCAATCTGTGCTTCCAGCTCCATTGCCTGTCACACTTCACAATTAAATCTAACCGAGTGAGTAAAGGCCATTTGTGAAAGAAAAATGTGCTGTTAGTATCTCAATTTTTTTAATCAAGTCCTAATTTAAGCATAATCTACATCTACACATTGCATTACTATGGCGGCCAGCCCTCTTTCTCTGTGTGACAAAGCGAGATGAACTCAAATTGTGCATAATGAATTAATTAGAACAACCAGGATGAGTTTTTTTGCGGCGTGATCAGTGCTGCACTAAAGTGTGATGGCTGATGAAAACAAACAGCACTCCCACTGAACATGTTTACTGTAAATAAGCTCCTAAATTGCTGGCATCTCATTTACAGCCAGACTGGTCTATAGGACTTCACTGAAAACCTCCCTCTGTACCTTTTACGCTCCCCACAGGCAGGGACAGACGGACCATCTGGAGTGGCCTCTGGGTCCCACTGGCTTCTCCGGGCACTCTCATAAAAAACATCCCATAGATACAGTCTATAAATGCCCTATTCTTTCCCCCTCTCCTAAATTAGTCTGGTCTCCTGGGCGCGAGTGTGTGCGCAGAGGTCAAGCACGCAATTTATTATCTGAGTTTTCTGCTATCTAATTCGCCGAACAGTTTTTTTTTTGTGTGTGCTGCTATTTTGAGTTTATAGCACTTTATCATCGCGGTATGATGCAGTTGTCTATATGGACTTGTTAAAAGCATTGGGTTTAAGTTTTGGCAGGACATTAGGTTAAAAAAAAAACAGTTATTCAGTGCTTGTCTTTAATGTAGATTAGAACAAATGATGAATTTACATTTGCCCAGATTTACAATCTGCTACTGACACATCCACCATATGTCGAAGCGAGTCTTGGACTTCACCCATTCCTTTTCGTACTTGATTTATTTTGAATCCTATGTGTACAAGTAAAGTAGAAGTTAACCCAGAGGCAAACAAACACCATCAAATCACTTGTTCTCGTTTTTGCTTTTCATTCACACATAGATTTGGAGGTCGTTATCTTGAAATATTTGGGAAGTCACAGCCCCTTCAGCTTTCTTCGTGACATTGCTTTCTTTACAGTTCTTTATTAAGAGAAATAGCCCCTTGAGATGAACCGTTTTATGTTGGAGGAGGTAACAAAACATAGATGAAAAGAAAAAGACAGTACAGCAACCCACACTCACACTCACAGACATACCAGCTCTCCATATTCATCAGAGTTTTGAAACACATCACAAGAAGACGAATGTACAGCATTTCATATACATTAGCAAGTACTACAACAATGACCAAATAGATCAAATACATTGGACCCTTTAAAGGTCGTTTATGATCATACAAACAAACAATTAAAAATCTTTTGGCAGCCTTGTTTATGATCATACAAACTAAGACCTTTACCCTCGTT
>OMNZ01096494.1:0-18387 GCA_900303255.1 Lesueurigobius sanzi
TCTGATTTGCCAGGGTTTCTGTCCAATCACAGTACGGCTGTTTTCTACCCAGGAACAGCTTTTCAGGGACACCAGAAGCTCCCTGATTGGACAAAGGTTTAGAGTGGAAATCCCAGGTGCAAAGATAGCATATTTCAAAGCAAAGCATCAAAATAAAGAGTACTGAATAATAAATAAATAAAAACTTTTTTTTTTTGAATAACTGTATTTTTGTGACCAAATATGTAAAAGAAACCCACATTTTCAATTTCATTGAGTTATTCCATTTTTGAATTTTTGTGCCAACGTGTCCCAAATATGGCACAGTTGGATTCCGCCTGGATTTTTTTCAATCAAAACCTCTGCAGTGTTTTTATTGATTGCTTTATTGACTAACCCAACTGGCTCCAAGTCATTATAAGTGGTTACTTACAATTTATGCAGTTTATTTGCTTCTTTACCATGAAAATTTGGAATAAATGAATATTTAGAGTGTTTTTCATTTAGGCGGAATTTGTTTTTTGGGTCTTTCAACCTCATTTACTCTTATCCTCTATTATTTACATACAAATTTTCACATCCACAATATCCCCATGGACCCCCTTATCATTTGAGAAAATTAGCATTGTAGACCTTGTACAAGGCTTATAAAGCCATACAGAGTATGGGTAAATCTTATTCGGAAAATGGGGAAAATAGACCCAAAGAGTGTAAGAGGAAGTAAAATTATATTTATTTTCTACTGTATTGCGTATGATTAAATATGTAATCTTAATTTGGGTGCAAAGAGATGTTTTTTTCTTATTTCAAGTGGGGGGAAAAAAGACTCTGATAGGTCTGAATACATTTTTCGGGGGGTCATGGCTTGTCATTTTGGTGTAATGGTGGGTCCCGGTCCACCAGTTGAGAACCACTGGTTTATACCTCAATACAGAAAGCTACACTTTATAATTCCAAAATCCACCAGTAATGCAACATATCAAAGAAAAGTTTCATGAAGAAAGTGGTATTGAGGAGGAAGAACGTTCTTCATGGTGAATTATGGCTCTATTTTCGACCAGTTGGATTGAGTTGGGGTCTTTGGGTCCTGCAGTGGCATGTTCACCCTCAGGCCTGTGCAGTTAATCCGATTTTAACCAAACTGTGCGCGCGACTTTGGTAAATCTTAACATAATCGGCATTGGATCTTTTTTCGCCAGGTCTGCAGCGAAACCGGGACAGTAACAGAACCTGGCTTGGTCTTCGGAGGAATGAAGGATTTATTTTTCTGTTAAATGGCACTGGAGCAGAAAGCATAGGTTTTTTGTGCAAGCTCGAGTTAAAAGATCTATCTTGTCTATGTTTATAAACCAAGTAAATTGTATGTTTATTTGTTTTCTTAGATGGGAAAAAATAGGTTCAAATTGAAAATCAGAATGTGTTATGCCTTAGCCAGCCCTAAACTTTATTTTACAACAAGAAGACATTGCTATCAGTGAACTATTTGCATTAGGCAACTTGCACAATGACACAATATTCCTCAAACTTTCATAGATGAATGGCATTGCTTTATCTGAGATTTCTGCTTCTGATTTAGTCACTGTTATTGTCACCAACATTTTAATCCTTTATTCAGTAATCATCTCAAGGCACCCAACCTTCTTGAGCAACGCTTCTTCTGGAAAAGCCTCCGTCTGATCAAAACTCTTGCTTCTCTGAGGTGGTCTCCGTATTCAGATGACGGCGGCGTGCTCTTAACTGAGCCCACGCCCTCTGCACAGGTGCTCTGTGGCCGCACTTCACAAATAACTAAAGACACAGGCATACTTTCAGGCAACAGGATGCACATTTACACCCTTATAAACCTCAGCTTTATGAAAGCCAGGTGTGACGGCTTAACACCGCGCTGCTTTGCCTTTGGTCTAAAGAGCAACTTCCAACAAATGATCACCTTGACCACCGCGCGGCATCATCATAATTGTACCAGTCCATGTGTGAGCAGCTATGGGTTTTTATGAATAAGGAAGTGAAAATAGCCATTTCCCTAACCCTACTTCCTGCCGTGCTTCACCACATCCCACAACGTTGACCATAAGAAAAAGTGTATGAAGTATGAAGTATTATGTCATCTGTTCTGTAGTTACCTCTTCTGGGAAGCGGCTCTTTTATATCAATGACTTCTGTAACCGCTGCATAGACCAAAAGGAGGTTTCTTCACTCTCAACACGACTTAGACCCAACAATACTTTCTTCCTTTCTTCTGCTAGTGGTCTGTAAAAGGGGTTATACAGACATCAACACTGCAATATTTATAATACACTTTTACCTAATATTTGGGGCGATAGTGGCTCAGGTGGTAGAGCGGGTCGTCTCATGATCGGGAGGATGGGAGTTCGAATCCCAGCTCCTGCATGTGCACACTGTCGTTGTGTCCTTGGGTAAGACACTTCACAAACCGTGCCTAGAGCTTTGAGTATCTTCTCTAGGTAGAAAAGCAGCATATGAAATGGATTAAACGAGGACTAAACCAACAAGTAAATCAGACTAAAGCAGAGACAGAAATTGAGGTCTAAACCAGGACCAAACTAAAAAGGACTAAACCAGGGACAAAATGAAAATGAAATCGTGATTCAAACTAAAGAAAATCGTGATTAGATTTTATGGCCGTATCACCCAGCCCTAACTGCACATGGACAGAAAAGTGATGGCTTCAGTAATCCTGTATTTCAGTTAAATTAATGTCTGAAATTAGACTATAACTAAATTAAAAGTATTTAATGAGACTAAAACTGTGACTAATAATGAAGAGAAGGGACTAAACCATGTGAACGTCAGTGACACTGTTTGAAAACGCTTCATATCATTTAAATGCACTGCCAAAGGAACAGGTCTGTGCTTTGTTCATGTGGGAGAAGCTCCATGAAGCTGTGGACCTTGAATAAATACAATTATATTCAATAATATATTTATAAAGTTGGCTAAATTAATTTTAGATTCAAATTTAAATCACTTAAAGCCAGACTAAAACTGAACAGAATTGTTTGAGTCTGGACTAAAACCGAATGACATTCTTGTCTAAGGCTGCTGTGGGCTATTATAGCATTAATATTTTCATGGATTTTTCATGGATTGTGGTTGGTTTAACTATGCAAGTCTTGTGAAGAAACGGCCCCTGTCTCCTGTTTCGCTCCAACCACACAGTGCTGTTGACTCAGCCTGTATTGCTTCTTTTGGACTCTAGGAACCAAGCGGCCGGTTGGGCTGCAGCAGCTGGCACGGCCCTGTCCCTCACATTTTCTGAAGCTCGGGGGAAAGACGGGGCACGTGCCAAGAGCTTTCATGTCATAAATATCCTCCTCCAATGCTCCAATGCTTTATAATTACCGCTCCTTCATCTCCATTTTTTCTCACACACTCTCACACAGCTGCCTATTGTCAGCCCTGTCAGTCAGAGAGTCTACAGTGTGTAGCTTTATGTAATTAGACAGCATACACTGGGGTGGGTTTGTTTTTTCCACGGCTGCCTTTAACTGTGGACATTAAACTATAAGCCACTTAGTGTTCCCCATAAAAGCCTTTTCCATCGCACTGTGATATTACACTCATAACCAGCCTCACAATAGTCTTGTAAACATCTGTATTCACTGCCATCATGAGTCGTTTTTAACACACGCGCTGACATAAGAGAAACAAATTGTATAGTCCGACAACCTGCTGGTGCAGTCGCTGGGAATGTGGAGGAGATGGTAATAATAGGTTGGCGAGGAATGCAGACTAAAGCCCCGTTGGTTTTAATCTTATCTGGTCTTTAACACTATGTTGCAGAGTGCTTGTATAAACAGGCAACAATGGAATTTGAGGTTTATCATTCTGCTTTATTTGTGTGCGTTGGTGTGGTTTGGGCAGAGTAGATGCCACACTAATAGTTTCCCACTAACAACAAGTAGCTTTCATCACTTTTCCATACAGCTGTTGTTGAAGTTTAATCTGTTGTATTAACCGTGGAACAAGGGATCACTATTGTGGGGTTTTCAAGCTGTAGTCTGTACTGGGTTGTTTGTATTCAGGTCAATTCTTTCTACACAACAAAAAAAACATAACTGGCATTTTTTGGACAGAAATTGTGATTTAATTGATGTGATTTTAATATTATATATTTATGTTGTATATTTAATACATATTTATTTTATATATAAGTAATTGAGTATTGTCTAGGCATGGGATGATGGAAATGTTGCCTCAGGATTATCCAGTGGTGGAAGAAGTCCTCAATATTCTTACTTATGTAAAAGTGCAGATACAGGACCAAAAATACTAGTACTTAAGTAAAAGTAAAAGTATCTGATACATTTGTTTAAAGAAAAAAAGTATAAAATTATCCATTGTGAAATATACTTTATCAGTGAAAGTAAAAGTATTTGAGAGTTTAATTTGCAGGATTTCTTTAATCATTTGAATAAAACCAGGATTAAACGAGGACTAAACCAGGACTAAACCTAGACTAAAACCCGGTCCAAACCAGGACTAAACCAGGTCTAAACCAGGTCTGAACCAGGTCTAAACCAGGTCTAAACCAGGTCTGAACCAGGACTAAACCAGGACTAAACCAGGTCTAAACCAGGACTAAACCCGGACTAAACCAGGACTAAACCAGGGCTAAACCAGGACTAAACCCAGACTAAACCTGGACTAAACCCGGACATAACCAGGACTAAACCAGGACTAAAGCCCGGTCTAAACCAGGACTAAACCAGGACTAAACCAGGACTAAACCAGGACTAAACCAGACTAAACCAGGTCTAAACCAGGACTAAACCAGGACTAAACCAGGACTAAACCAGGACTAAACCAGGACTAAACCAGGACTAAACCAGGACTAAACCAGGACTAAACCAGGACTAAACCAGGACTAAACCAGGACTAAACCAGGACTAAACCAGGTCTAAACCAGGTCTGAACCAGGACTAAACCAGATCATTATAGATAGGTCACTTTGAAAATAAAATACTTTTACTTTTAACCCAATTTAAAAATGTAGTGGAGTAGAAAGTACAGATACAGGCTAAAAAAGTAAAAGTAAAAAGAATTGATCATAAAATTGACTTAAGAAAAGTAAAAGTACCTATAATTTGTACATTTTACTTTGTTACTTGCGATTATCTTCAATTCACAATGTGCTCACATTCATGGTTTCACAGTTTCTTTTGGTGAATTGAGTGTGGATTCCTCAGTAGCTGGACTGACAGTGTGGTGTTTCTTTACATTAGCCATGTGCTCTGGGGCCGTGGGTTTTATTATCGTCATAAGCCATGATGCCATTTATGAAAACAATCCTGTGCTCAACTAATCGTGCCTCCTTTTTACCGATTTCATTGTTTATTGTCCCAGCCCTAGTATTGTTCGCAAAATATACAGTACTTCTACTCATTCATTACATTTTAGCTTCATGGAAAAACCCTCAGCCTTTGTGGTTAGGTTAATGCAGGATTTTAAATTGCGATGTCCAATTAATTGTGCAGCCCTAGTGCAAACTGGCAATAGTTAAATAATAAGTATAGTAATGGGGAAAGTTCTACTGGATGAGGCAGCTGGACCTGACATGGAACGAGACTCAGCCGTCTTCTCTCTTAAGCTGAACTGAAGAGGCTGAGATGGGTCACTGTTGATACTCGCTAAAGACTTTTGAACGAGGCTAAACAACAATTCAGTTGTGATCAAGTGTTCAGGTCTAATCCTTACTGTCAAATTTAAATCAATTTACACAGTTTATATGACTGATATTTACTATATGTTTATCCGTATTTCCCATCCAACATTTAAACAATGCACTAATTTAGTCTACATCGTAAGGCTGTTTATGTTCCAAGCATTTCCATGTAGTTATGTAACAAAGACTATTGTTTATCCGCCAGGAGCAGTTGTCTAAATGACTGTGGATGCTGTGGAAGTGAAAATTAATCCTTCAAGCACTTATGGTTTGAACAGTGTACAAGCCAAACCAGTGGCACCGCGCTGCCAAGCCATGGCACAAAGAGTGCTGGGAAGTTCCCTTTGCTGTTATTGCAAAAGTTGTTCCACTCAGACTCTGCACCGGATGAATTAAATGCTTGTGTAAGTTAATATTCTATAAACAGGGTTATTATATGTCAAATGTTTGATGGTTGAGAAATACTTATGATTACTTTTTGTCAATTTAGATCTATGCTTTGGTTCACAATTCACATATTCAGCTTTTTCATTGCTACAGATTGGTTAAGACCAGGCTTTTTGAGTCATAAAAGAAGTTGCAGTATTATCTAAGCAAAAGGTTGTCAACAGTAGTCCACATGTTCTTACGGACTGCTGTTGAGTGTGTTGGCTTGTGATGAAGAGAATCTCAATTTCTCAAAACGTTGGTCATCAATTTTTCATTTTTTACCCGGTGGGTTACTATAGCCTAACAAAAACAGCAGTGAGCTACTTCTGCTTCAAGGGAACACATGTAACTAGGTCTAATTATATTCACCTGCAATGATAACTATGATACAATATCCATTTCATACATATCACATCCTGCCCAATTCGACCTAGAGTTTATTTTTTATCTAATTTAGTGCATAAGAGATGCTTGTATAGTTTATTTAGAGAGAGATGCAAAGACACATTACTATATTTGTTATTATTATTACTACTATTACCTGGTTTTACAAACTTATTTTCTTCTTTGATGGCACATTTCCTGACTTTTGCACCCCCCTGTGTGATCCTGTCCTAAGAGCTGTTGTAACAAATTAATTTCTCCATTGTGAGATCAATAAAGAACTAACTTATCTTATCGAACTGTCAAGATGATAATTCTACACAATAAAAGAAAATGACTTTAGTTTCCACTTTGTGCGTTGCTATATTCACCTAAATGTTTGGAGATGTTTTGTTCAGAACAAAAAATCCCTGGTCCCTGATCCCTGGTCTAAGTCAAGTTAAAATAGTAAAATATTATGGTGTTCAATTTTATGAACCATTGACTAAACGGGGCAATTGGTTTCTCTCTTGTTTATGAATAAACTTATTGAGGCATGATTGATGATTGTACTGTTCTTTCTATATAATTCTTGAGGTTTTTAATTGTTCTGGGCCTGTCCGTAGTAAACTGGATCTTGATTTATAACATAAATTACCAATGTAGCCTAATTACTAACTCTTTCAGAAAGAATTCTTTGTAGATATTGCTCCCGAATTGTGCAGTAGTTTGTACATTTTCCCTTTGATCATAATAAAATCAGATTAGATTCATTCAGCGTGATGTCATCTGGGTGTGACTCAGTGTAATGACTCGAATGAAATCAAAATCACGGCACCATTGTGAGGATGAATGGAGACAAACAAGCTGATATTTGGCATGTTTGCGTTTTTGGACATGACTGGCCTAGTATCTGTGCATCTGAACCTGGGAGCAGGAGCTTTGTATTGTGTTTCCCAGGCCCCCACGGTGTCTGGAGCTGTCTGTGGCAGAACAGCACACCCATTGTGAGGAGGGCTCCTGGCTTCTTTAAGGTCATAAAGACTACAGGTAGCACAAGGGCAAGATTAATCACCCCATCTGTGACAGGCGGGAGGAGCGACGGAGCGGTGGATGGGAGGATGAGGCGGATAAGTAGATGGAAGAAAGGGGTAATTGAGAGCGAAAACGTGATGGAGGAAGTTGGGAACGAAGAAAAGGGAAAGAGAGACAGGTAAAGACAGGGGAAGTAATTATGTGCGAGAGAGCCTTTGTGGTGCTCGGTGGAGCGTTGAGGGCGGCTCGCGGAGTGGCGGCCCGTGCAATGAGAAAGGCGGTCAAGGGTAATTACCTGAACTGTGTCTTTGATGGCTGTGTGCCTGGGTCTGCTAATGCTTCATTATCACCGGCATCACAGGACAGACACACACGGTTTCCGCTTGACAAAGACAGATCCACTTCCAGCTCAAGTTCTACCAAATACTGACAACCTTTAAATATACACTTCAAATGACTTAATGTTTATATACAAAGGTTTATATAATAGGGCTGCATAAAGCTGCCCACTCACTACAGGATTTTAAATCTTTTGAGACCAAAAATCTGTGCACAGACCACACAGACTGAAGGCCAGACATGAGGACACACACACACACACACACGCACACACACATGAGGAGTCCCACCACAGATCATGCCATCAGAGAAAGCTTTTATTGAGCCACGCCTCCTCAGACTAAAAATCTGGCTAAAAATCCTGTAGTGGGTGTCCAGCTTTATTCAAATCAATCGAATCGACATTGCAATTTTAAATACTGCATCAACCGAACCCCAAAGACGGAGGGTTTTTCTTTTATCTTGCGTCTCCAGTGTTTTATGAAGCTGAAATGGAATAAACAACGATGTATAATAGCAGTTTGGAAATATCATTTACGGACAATGCTAGTTTTATCACTTCTGAAGATAACTTTGTGTAGGTTCTCAGTCGTACAGGAGTTGTCCATCGTAGGCAAAATGTCTTCAGTCTTCATCTGTACTCTGCAGTTGAAGTGTAGGACGTTTCGATCTTACTCCAAAGATCGTCATCAGCTACTAAAGACTTGACCACAATCATGTCAAAATCGTACAGCTCTATTATATAAGTTAGCTATTGGAATGTTGGTTGGTATGGTAAAGTTGGTTCTCATTTACTTTATTTGGATATGAAAGGCACAATTCAGTCAAAAATATTTCTGAGTCCTTTTTATAATGATGTGGAGAATCAGAACTCTCTGTTATAAATGTAATGTTCTTCTTAATTAGGCTCTTGTTTATCCGTTTACTAATACGTCCCAAATAAAAGTCACAAGTGCAGCTGGCTCACATGGAGTCACTCCGCAGATGTCGGTTCGACTAATCACCATCAAAGCCAGTTGATATTCGTGTTTTTGTGTCTGAAATCTGGTCATGTGCCTTCGCTTTACTATATTATTGCCCGTTTGCATGCAGATCAGGCCGGCCATTAATGAGTGTGACCTCAGTGCACTGTTGCCAACTCCGAGCGTGTGTTGCACTTCAAAGCGGTGGTGGTTTTTTATTTCCTCCGCAGATGCGTGAGCTGTGGGTCGTGGCGGTTGTGCTGAAAGTGAGTCAGGGGCCAGCTGTTGACGGACTTGGCGCAGGTCCACCGTTTTTTAAGTCGTTCGCTTATTCATTGTCACATAAACAAATACCACCAGAAGCTGTTTTTCGACCGAGCACCTGAACAATCTGCTCAAATGTCTCTCATAACATCTGTTTGCCTTTGCACAAACATGTGTCTGTTCAAAAGGAATACATCCGATCCGGGTCAACTTGTTTCCAGATTCTATAGTCTTTGATACTGTGATCATTATTATTACTTCTTCCTCTATATTTCTCTGAAGACAACTGGTATGCTGGAGATTAGATTAGACAAATAAACCCTCAAGGTGAGAAACGGGCTTGGGAGGAGCGGAGGAAGGATATAGGGTTTGCTCTTGTCCCGACACATCCCAACTTTAATCTGAGAAGACTTCATGCATTTAAATGTTCCAATTAGAAACAGCCAAACTGGCACTTTCTCTCAAAACACAAATTAAGTGCTTAGGGTATCATTTCTTTTTTTTCTCGGTTACTTTTCCAAAGATATTGTCAGTAGGTGCTTTCAGTGACTCAATACCTCTGCAATTTCTATACACAGTGTAGCCCAAACCTGTTCCTTAGTGGCAAAAACTGGTGCGCTTCATTGTTTATATTCAGTACATATGCAAATACACTTAAAATGCAAATATACAAATACATTTTGATTGATTAATAATTAGTGATTAGAAAGAGTTATCCGTAATCAGTGGTTGGATTTCTTTTATGGAGTCACGTGCTTACATTTGTGATTTGGGATCAGTCCAACTCCTTGCAGACTAGTTTCCTTTCATAGTTTTCTTTCATTTTTCTATTCTTTCCTGCACACGTTTGTTTTTCATGAAATCCAGCTTAAGACAGTTGCTCGGTAGCACACACATGTAGACTTGCAGACTCTTGTGTAAAATGTTTTTTTCATGACTAAAGTAAGGATTTTAAGGTTTGCTAATGATGGCATTTTTGCTCACATTCAGGTTGCTGTGTGGTGTGTGTAGTGTATATGTGTGTGCGTGTGTGTGTGTGCGTGTGTGTGTGTGTGTGTGTGTGTGTGTGTGTGTGTGTGTGTGTGTGTGTTGGGGGTCATCCAGAGTTCCCGTCTCTTGGCGGTGCTACCTGCTTGGCAATGAAAAATGGCCTGAGATGACAGAGTTATTTCAGTGATTATGCCTGATCTGCCTGTTATTTATTCATATATAACTGCAAAGTGGTGCAGCTAAAATATTCTCCAAAATTAGCCAATTGTTTTAGCTTTAAACATGTTGTTCCCTCATGACAAACGTACTGGATAGTTTTTTTCATTTGTGCTGTTTGAGTTTGCCGACACATTCAGTCCATTTCCATCTTTATCTTATGAACTTATAATTACTGTATGTCTTTTTCTTTTCTAGTGACATATTCGATGCCATGTTCCCTGTGACACACATCGCTGGAGAAACAGTCATCCAACAGGGTACGTGTACGATGCATGTCAGCGGTGCTCTTTTTGTTTTCTAGCCCCAAATGTATGTCAAATGAGAGGGTTGTGCAGTATTTGAAAGCTAAAAGCAAAAACGAAGCTCTTTCCAACTTTCCAACCTCTCGTTTCTTACAGCACCCAATCTGTTTGCCGTTGCTATTTAGGAATGTTCTATATAGGAAGCTATACCACTTCTTCTTTTGCAAAATTGGGTAATTCGAGTTGTCATTCAATCAGCACTTTGAAGCAAAGAGGGGAAAGATGCTGACTCTGCAGCTCTGCAACGCTAATTTCGGAAATGAGAGAAATAGTGTTGCCAATGTTGTCTATTGTTTACACATTATTAAAAAGGCGTGATGTCCTTTGGGGCCTATCAAGTGTCCCTTTCATGCGCATCCCCTTACCACCCCAGTCAAATGGGTCTTTGAAGGATTCCAGATCCACGGCACTGCAGACTGTATTTTTCCAGCGCCCCCACGCAGCCCACTCAAACTGCTATCACACAGACTTGTAAAACCAGACAATGTAAACAGTCAAACACTTTCGCACAAAGCATTGCACATTGTTTCGGATAATGCAGCCTTCACATCTGCATGGAATCACATAAGCCATCAGTGCAGGCTTGTACCACCCTAACAGGCCATGCTCGTGGTCGCTAAAGACACTCTCCTTGAAGAGATCACTCCTAATTTGGTGATAGGCTGACTTTACCGGCTCCGCTGGCCATTGTTTTACATTTGTCTATACAATGTTCAGTATGTGGGCTGCCATTCTCAGTGTCTGCTACTGTATAGCTTCATGAAAACCAGCTCTCCATGTCTTAAATCAGGAGAAGACTTTTTCCTCGTCAGTAGATCGAGGGCTGAACCTGCCCATGGTCGATCAGAACTACTTTCTACTATTACTTGTTTCGTATATCATATAGACTTAAAAGGGGGGTCTGGGAGTCTTCCCCGGGGAAAGTTTTAAAATAAATTGACAATATTTCAGTATTTTTAGCTCTTTAGAGTGTCATTATATTTCTCAAAAGCATCTTAGGATCAGAGAGTGAGGGTGGGATTTGGCCCTCGAGCCTGATGTTGCCTACTCCTGTCTTACATGATGCTTACACACAGTTATTAACCTTTTCACGTGGGGAAAACTCTACAACATATCTCCAACATTATCACAATATTAGGTGACACAATATGCACATCGTATATTGCGAAATCACTGTGGTCTTCCATATGAATGAGATTTACACATTGTCTTATTTTGGCGCTATTTGACAAAAAAAGCTTATGATTTAATAGAAGAAGAAGAGTTTCTTCTATTAAGCTCTTGTGATATGGTCATAAGAGCTTAATAGAAGATCGGTGTAGAATAAGAATGTGTTATGTTGAAGTGCTTTACAAACATTTGCAACAATATTGTAATTGCAAAATTCAAGAAGTTGAAATACCACATTTTTTTCTCATTGTGTAGTCCTGCTGTCATCCTGTTATTTGACACTATTTTCTTATTCTCTGGTCATAGTCTTATCAGTAGTGTTTTTAGTTTTGTGGTTTTATTTCAATATTGTTAAATGGTTTGAATTTTAAATACAAGCAGTGAAACCCCTTCAATAATAGGCCATCACACAGCACAGCTAGAATCCTTTGGTTCCTCTAAATTTCTTTAAAATATCCCTACCTTAATCATTATTTATACACTATAGGGCTTGTGCCATTTTGTAAACAACTTTTGGCTGGTAAAACGCCTTGTAGCTTTGAGAAAGTAGCTAAAGAGCGTCAATAGAGCAATTATGCCGTGTTGAAACAAATGTACATGCCTCCGTGTGTGGATGCTCTCGCCAAATATTTGCCTTCACTCTCGGGCGCAGGGGGGCTAGAGTGGTGCCACACAAAGACCTGAATACGCACGTGATAAAAGACAGGAAGAGCAGAAGAAAAGAGGGGAGAGCGAGAGGGATCTGGAGGAGAGATAGACGAGATGAAAGAGAGAAGAGAGAAACGGGGCCAGGCTGCCGTCGAGGCTCCTCTGGGGACAGACCTCAGCCGACGGAGACGGAGAGAGCATCGCACTGACAAATAGGGCTCTGTGATGGATGGGAGCCCTTTACCCGCTATTAATTAGCCGTGTGAACTCCTGTGAACTTTACACACGACCTGCCCGGGTTCTTTCAACTCTTCAAGTTAAGAACATGCCGGGACACAATGTGGGACAAATATGCTGAAAAAGTTCACAACGCGCGCTATTGTGCTCCCAAATCTTAAATACATTGTAGCTCAGGAGAAGTCTGCATCGTTCATTATCTTTCTCCTGCTTCCGTCAGAGAGCATGTGAGCGAGGCTGGAGTTTGTTCAGTCAACAAAGGGCCTAAATTGACATAGACATACGGTACTATACAGGTGTTATCATGATCTTGGGGTAGTGCTTGGTTTGGCTAGTTCCAATCCTGATACTGGTACTGGATTTGTTGATAAAGTCACAGATCTTTTACCGGACTGCAATTTTCTTCAAGGAGACCCATAGAGCTACTGGGGTTGACTGTGTGTGCTCTTTTTTTTTGTCCAGGTGACGAAGGAGACAACTTCTACGTGATTGACCAAGGAGAAGTGGATGTAAGTAGCCGCTTCTGACACTTCAGACAATGACTATAGCCATGAGTAAGTTTATTCACGGGAAAAGATTTCAAAGATTTCTAACTCATACAGCGATACCTTCCCCCCCAACAAAGGGCAGGTTGTGATGGCGCGCCCCTACGTTTTGTCCTCGACTAAGTTCAGTTCCACTCCGATGACAATCACAACATGGCCCTATAGGGTTCAGCTCACCGTGGGACGAGCCAAACCGAGGAGGTCTTTTGTCTTAGCGAGTCTAAAACCGAGCGATAGAGTTAAGTGGAAAGATAAAAGAGGAGCTGCCACAAAGTTAAACAGGAAATGGCCTTATCGGCTTACAGAGGCTGGTACAGGCAGTGGGTACAGAGACACTCAGCCAAACCGACTGATAGAGTCTGCCCACCTCAGAGAAGCTGGAGGAAGTGGAGAAATCCTGGCTGCACTGATTGTTCTGTTAAATATAGCTTAAGCATCAAACATGATTGTAATAAATGACTTTGTTGTGATTTAGTGCAGCTTTAGCTAATGATGTAACAAGTGAAGTTTTTCTTGAACAAAATTAGCCAACACTTTATTCCATTTGGATCATACAACAATAAATCCTCCATTCCAACTTTTCTCAGCAGTCCATGCACAACCTTATACTGTATTCAGTTACAAATAATGCCTTCATATTAGCTCTTCAGTGATCTGAAACATCAAGGATTCTGAGTATCACACGCTGCCTTTCAGTCACTTCAGGCCCAGGGCAGAGCTTTTAAAGTCTGAGATGTCTTTTCATTAAATTTACTACTCCCCCATAAACTGGCGAGCGCCAACGCTGATGTAAACCTCGCACAAATGTATTAACTTCAGCACATCACTGTGTTTAAACAGCAAAGATAATGAATGCGTTTGGTAATAACACTTAATGAAAGTGCAACGTGCCTGTGGCTTGTCCCCACACAAGGCCTTTTTATGTGAAGCCGTGTACTCAACATTGGGTTTTTTAGCAATATAAACTACAGTACAACAGACTTTCATCCACAAATGAATTGACAAAACAAGAATGTTCTACTTCAGGGGTATTTGCTCTGAACTACAATGCTACAAAGTGTCGTCTACAAAACTTCCATTTTGAGTGAATTACAAGACAACAAATACTGAAGAAGTCATGCGTTTACATGTGCTCGAGTATCCTGGTTATTAGTGATATCCTGGTTATGGCAGTATTCTGGATATGATGTTTACATGCGCTTGGAGAAACCTGGATGCTCATATTCCTGTTTACATGGAAAACATCAGTTTCCTGGATATTTAGGCCCCAGAGCGGGGCTTTAGCAATGTTGCTAACACTTTTTTAACCCATTTCTCTAAACACAGGGACAAGATCAATCAATTTATTTATTTTTGTAACGCCCAATATCCCAACAGGAGTCATCTCAAAGGTATTGACAAAAACAAATAAATATCATCAACAATGATCAAAATAAGTCACACACAAATGATATGTCACAACCAGATGTAATGTCCCATAAATAAGTAAATTGGACATAACAAACTTAGAGTATTCCACATCCTTAGACTTTCCTCCACGGCGAGGAACAACCCTTAAAACCACATGGGAGAAAATTAGGAAACCTCGAGGAGAACCATTTTGGGGAGGGATCCACTCCTATGGACGGACGGGCAATAAGAGTGGAAGAACTATCCCAAGTGACCGTTAAGTTCAAAATCTTAGCAGATGGCCCTTGAACTACATCCTAGTTCTGTTGTTGTGTAAAGTAAACTGTGCTGTTTTGTTTATCTTTAGACGGTATAAATGTTCCCGCTGTATTGTCTCTGAAGGTCGCACATGCTCAGTACGTCAGCAGGGATGAGAAACCAGGATACTCTGTTTACGTGACCCAATATCCTAGCTACTGTAGGAATATCCCAGTGAGAGTGTCCTGGTTTCTGATAACCTGGATACTGGCTTTTCCAGGAAACTGAAATGGACAGAGACAAAACCAGGATATTTAAAATAAATCCCTGTTAATAACCAGGATACTCGACTGCATGTAAACACACTCATTGCATAACATTTCAAAACCCTTTATCCTCTCTTTACCTTCTGCACAATTTAATCCTACCTTGCTGCAACATGTTTGATGGGAATATAACTAATTCCAAAGCGGGAAACCGTATCCCCCCTGTCCCATGTAAAGGAATACGAGTAAACACTTTTAAGGATGATGTCATTGTAATGGCCTCATCTCTTTGAATCATATTTAAAGTGCTCTGTCCCTGTGGCATACTGTGAGCCGGGGATAATGCCGAGTCCTGCCAGGAGTCACCAGCGGGAACATCCCTTCCTCTCCCCTCTCTTTCTTTCTCTGTTATTAAGTCACCGCCGGAGTGGATAGTGTGTCGGCAGGTGAATCGTGACGGCCCCAGAGACGGTGCCAACGAGCACCGGGGAGTTTTTGTCCAAAAGTCTATTGTGGCTGTCCCAAATAGCCCTAAAGAGGCAACCGCGGCCTTCCTCCAGTCACTCCAGAATCAAAGAGATCGCACTAACAAGACGGGGCAGAGGAAATAAAAGGAATGGGCGAGGAGGCATGGGGGGATAGAGTGCTTTTTAAAGGGTCTTACTTAAAGGCTTAACTTGGATCAAATGCTCAAGAGACAAGCCTTAGTGAGAAAATCAAACAGGCCGGAAACTGAGGAGGCTCAACAAAGTATCTTGGCAGACAAAAGGGGCAGCTCCACATACTGTAAATGTTATTAACGCTGGGCTTCTTCTTCGTTTTTTGTTGTTGTCCAGGTGTACGTCAATGGGGACTTGGTGACCAACATTGGCGAAGGGGGGAGTTTCGGAGAGCTGGCACTGATCTACGGGACTCCGAGAGCTGCCACTGTGAAGGCCAAGACAGACCTGAAACTGTGGGGGATTGATCGAGACAGCTACCGGCGCATCCTCATGGTACAAACACACCGATATCACATTTAGCAACAATAAAAAACATGGGTGATAGGATGGAAATGGTAACTAGTAAAAAAGATTCTTCAGTCTTCTTCTGTACTCTGTAGTTGAAGTGTTTGAGCGGGGTGTGAAAGAAGCTATTTTTGTAAGAAAAGAAAACCCCTCCATGAACAGGAATGGGGACCCAGTTTTAGTTTAGCCCCTGTCTGTAGCAGCATTCCTCGACCGAAACCAGCCTTCCGTCATGCTAATGAGACTGGGCCCAGAGTCCAGGGCAGGACTATAGGAAGGTAATGAGCAGTGATTAGGTGTGAATAGGGCAAGGTGTTTTTTCTCTAGCCTTTAGAACAAAGAGAGGTGGGACTTACAGGTAAACTCCTCCTACTGGTCTTTATAAGCTCCACTGGCGTTCAAGTATGCTCAGTGCTGACGAAGCTCTTTGGATGGAAAGCGAAACGTCCTACACTTCAACTACAGTGTACAGATGAAGACAGAAGAATCTTTGCCAAAGTTTCCTACAAGTGTATAGTCTTTATACCAGGTTAGGGTCGTGGGTTATCATGTTACTATGAATCAACGGTGTCTCCATAAGTAATAAAAATATAATTACCATGATTACCATTAGATTCGGCAGTAAATAGTAATTTAATGGGCACTTTTACTTCATATGAGCAAAGAGAAAGATGAAATAAAGAAACTGTCTTGTTTCCAAGCCTTGTTTTATACCCTGCTGTCTCTCAGCCAAAAAATATTACTAGAAAGCATAATAAAAATATACTTTAGTGCACTACTTCATTCTTATCACTTACTTAACCGCAATATTTTCTCCCACACAACCACTTAGGACTTTTTAAATGGTTAATAGCACTAAAGCATCCCCAGCAGCAGCACCTTTAGTGCCTACTCCCATTATAATTCTGCTGCAGGGAGTTGGAGAGCAGTGGGTAGGAGGGAGACATTGGTCAGCCCTAAAGTAGTTGATGCACCAGGAGCTTATCTCGATGGAATGTCTAAATGTTTAAACTGGAAACATAATGTGCTCTGCCCTGGCTGTCACACTTCTTCACAACAGGCGCTGCAGGAGTAACATATTACTCCCCGCGTAGCTCCTCGCAGGCTCCCATAGCTAACAAAATACTTCCGCTAATGCTCTTTACAGCTTATGCCATATATAATATAAGCTTACATTAATCTGGCTGCGTGGTTACTTAGCGCTGAAAATTTCTGCCCTGTGTCAAGTGCCCCGAAGTTGGCAGGACACTTGACACGCTCTGCCCAGCTCGTGTCGCATAGTTGAGGCGAGGGCACAGTCCGCCCCGGTAACCTTTTCTTTGGTGGAGCGCTGTCTGTCTCCCGGTTTCAGCTCCCTCTCTCACTGCTTTGCTCCAGAAACGGCAGCGACACAGGCAGCGAGACGGGACCAAGTGGAATTCAATTACGCAAAGCTGTATTTAATTATTGCTGTCAATGATTTGTAAAGCTGTTTTTATAATGTGCGGTATTCTGGCAGCAGCGCCGGCCAACATAACGAGCAGTCTGTGTGTCTGAGTGTATGTGTCTTTCCCTCACTCAAATTATGCACAGTGGCTCGGCTGCAGCTGGTTAGGAGCAAGTGAGGAAGGCGGACTGCTGCTGCTATCGTCGTATCACAGGGAGAGTTCATGATGATGATGTGTTCTCAAAGCCGGAGCTGTGTGTTTTCTTCCTACTACTGTATGTAAAGGCAGAAGTAAAACATGCAGGTCTGGCTATAAGAACATACAGTATCTATCAGAAGACTTAATGCAGGGGTCACCAACCTTTTTCCAGTCGAGGGCTACTTCAAGAGCATTAAGTTGTTTGAGGGCTACCAATTAAAAACTTGCACTGTTTAATTATAGGATATTAACCAAGTTATATTAAAATATCTTCACTTTAAATTAATACTGAGTCACAAGAACAAAAGAGCAAATTTGTGTTTTACTCCTTAGAAAAAGTCTCAGGGGCTACTGGACATGCCCCAAAGGTTGGTGACCACTTAATGAATCGATAGTTAACCCTTTAGGCGCCAAAGTTGCCAAAATGCACCCAGAGCGATCTGAACACATCATAAAAAAATCATAGAGTGTTTATTAATGATGGAGATATAAGTGGCTAGCTCTGGTTGAAGCCATGCTAGCATACGGGGCTGTTTCCGGAAGTGCCCATGGAGCATCACAGTCCCATGGAGGCTTCTGATTGGTGAACGTCAAGCTCCACCAATCAGAAGCCTCCATGGGATCGCCGAGCATAATGGGTAATGTAGTTCGACATTGAAATATTGCCGTTAAAC
>OMNZ01096495.1:0-16804 GCA_900303255.1 Lesueurigobius sanzi
CTCTGCTTCTGTCCTTCTTCTTTACGTTTTTTCTTCTTTCAAAAAACTCCAAAGGTTTATATTTTAATCCAGCAGTTTTGAAGGCTCCATTGCCGTTTGCCTGTCTCCACATATTATGCAGAACACATAAGAGTCACCTGTAGCGATACCTGCAGTTTAAGTAGGTTGTTTGTTTAGGAGTTTTATTATATAAATATATATAATATAATATTTTTTATATTTATTATATATAATATAATATAATATATATACCTTTCTCAGCTGACATCATCGGCAGCGGAACTTATGGTGCAACAATGGGTTGCTACAAGAAATTCAAATTAAAACGTATATCTCTATGCTCTGGCCATTGGTGGGCAGCAAAAGTCACATGACGGGTCCTGAGCTCCGACAAACGAGCATTTGTTCAGATATCGTTGTCTGACCTGACCACTCAAGTGCTGAACCGTCTTGGAGAGCGTCAAGACCAGTAACGCCATTGTAAAGAACAGCTAATAACATGCAGCAGGTGGAGAAAATCAGCGGAATGCCAACCAACAGGCCGACGTTCCATTCCAAGTCACATGACTGAGAAAGGTCTATAAATACATCTCAAGCTCCTGATAGAAAGTCGCCATAGAAATGTACTACTGCATTTGGAGAATATCCAGTTGTATTATTATCTACGCTGTGATCCTTGACGGTGATGCAGCACGCACCGCGTAACAGGAAGCTACGTTAAAAATAAGCACGCAAGATAGCGAAAATTCGTAAAAAATAAATGTCTTCGGGGGAACTTTTTGAGAAAAAGGCCAACTGATGAGCGAGAAGAGGAGCCCAAGACCTCCAAGAGAAAGTAAGCTAATTTAAGCAAACTACCGGAGTCCTACTTAAACTATGGGTGTCGCTACAGGTGACTCTTATGCGCTCTGCATAATATGTGGAGACAGAAAAACAAACAAAGGAGGCAATGGAGCCTTTAAAACTTTTAAAAATATAAACCTTTCAGAGTTTTTTGATTGAAGAAAAAACGTAGCTTGCAGAGAAATCAGCCCAGATCTTCAGTATTTGGTGAGTTTTTTTCTTTTCATGCACTTAACTTATTGTTGCTGTATTTATGACACACGTCGCCGGGCCGTGAAAATAATGCTTGTATATTACACCGGTCCGTGGTGCAAAAAAGGTTGTGGACAGCTGCCCCACAGCGCAAAACATGAGTCCCGCAGACACCGAGGAGCTTGTATGTAAACGCAGGACACATGGCTCCTTAGTTTCGAAATGGTTTGGGTACAAGGTGATCGCGTTGAAAATAAAGGCGTTTTAGAAGCTCATTTGAAACATTGGCGCGGCTCATTTAAGAAAATGACACTGTAGTAGCGTTTATTCCACTGTCTATAATAGCCTAATTTAGACACCACTTTTTTTTCTTTTTTTTTACCGACAACTTTGAACGGTCAACCGCCGGTCAAACGGTCATCGGTTAACATCCCTAGCTTGTGTTTACTTTTTTTTTTTTTTTTACGCCAGATGGATCACTCACTGTCTAAGACCTGATCACTGACCAACACACCTTTTTTATTTCAATTATCCAAAATTATAATTTTCACTCTTTCAAAAATGTGCGTCTGCATTTGCAGACTTTAAGCTCAAAATATGCAATATCTGTACAGTTTATGATACGGTCTGGGTAGTCCGGACTAGCATGCATAGCATGCGGTGAGATGTGCCGAATCCGCTTATTGTGGATGGTTTTGTGCCAATAAACTTGTAGAACACAGTATTCTCTAGACTGGACCTTTGATAGAAGATGGGCATCCAAGACGCCGCCAACATTGCAGCCAGAGCGAACTTTGCTCAGGGCAATTTGGCCGCTACAGTGTGACATGGAGCATTTTTGTATTGTATTGTTTTAGTATATCTGAGAGGCTTGTCAATGTTTTTAAATGTAAAATGTTTTTTATGGAGCTGAAAAGTGAGTGTTTCTGCTCCTTTTTGCAGATACTCAACCCTCAGCCTGAGAAATCCTTCATCAGAAACAAGGCTGCTCAAGTGCTGGCCCTCACGTTCGTTATGGAGTATATGACTCTGTGGCCCAAGTTTTTCTTCGATATCCTGTCGCTTGTCGGTTCAAATCCACATGGTGTTGACATTTACCTGCGTACACTCATGGCTATTGATGCAGAGGTGGTTGACCGCGACATCATGCACTCACCAGAGGCAAGTCAAATCGCTGCTGTTTTTTTAGTGTTTGATGTTTTGTTTAGTTATATTTTAGTTTTGTATATAAGCATTTCCATCCAAGTTTTCAATGGAGACACAAATGTATATACATGTATGTACAGGTATATTATATTAAGTATATAATGTGTATCTAATTATACATTATATTAGATATTAATAGAACATAATCGAACATGACACATAAAAAACATAAAAATGTGCTTTTTGTAATGTTACAGGACACCCGCAGAAATATTCTAATCAAAGATACAATGCGTGAGCAGTGCATTCCCAGTTTGGTGGAGTCCTGGTTCCAAATCCTGCAGACCTACCAACAGTCGCACCCAGAGCTCACGTGTCAGTGTCTGGAGGTGGTGGGGTCTTACGTGTCTTGGATCGACCTCAACCTCATCGCCAATGATAGGTTAGTTCTATGCATTGTTTATCTTAAGTAACTTTTAATTTAGATAGTGAAAGATTGGATTGGAGAGAGAAATGGATTTCATGGTCTTTTACTACAGCGCGCGCAGCAAAGTCTGGGGGCGAAATGCCTGGATTTAATTCAATACCACAACCAGAGCGCAACAATGGCTCAAAACTGAACAGAGAGCGGTTTATTAGGGCTGCACGTTTAGTAATTTTTCTTTAACCGGGGCCCTTAACGGTTAATATTCGATTAACCGTTTCATCCCTGCACTGAAATTTAACCCTTTGCTAAAGTGTACTATCACCCAGGCGGCACGATTCACTCACAGACCTCGCCACATTTCACTCCCAGAGAACTCTAAAGCTGAGCCGTGGTCTCTTTTTGTCCAAAACACAAGTGTCTGCTGAGTCCAGCTGTGCGCCCGCACCTCTCCACAGTGGGTGCGCTGCGTGAAAGCGAGTGTGTAAAAAGAGTTTACTCCACAGCGTTTGTGTCACTTTTCTCTGATTTTATATGAGGCGTAGATCGAGGACATGGTGACGTGAGCGTAGATCGAGGACATGGTGACGTGAGCGTAGATCGAGGACATGGTGACGTGAGCGTAGATCGAGGACATGGTGACGTGAGCGTAGATCGAGGACATGGTGACGTGAGCGTAGATCGAGGACATGGTGACGAGCGTAGATCGAGGATATGGTGACGTGAGCGTAGATCGAGGACATGGTGACGTGAGCGTAGATCGAGGACATGGTGACGTGAGCGTAGATCGAGGACATGGTGACGTGAGCGTAGATCGAGGACATGGTGACGTGAGCGTAGATCGAGGACATGGTGACGTGAGCGTAGATCGAGGACATGGTGACATGTCCGTAGATCGAGGACATGGTGACATGTCCATGAACGTTTTCTCATGTGTATTCTCTTGTTTCTTATTTGTATTAAATGTGGATTGTTTTATTCTGTTTAACCTGTACAGCACTTTGGGGCAGTACCTGCCGTTTGTAAATGTGCTTTATAAATAAATTTGACCTTGACCTTGACATGTGCGTAGATCGAGGACATGGTGACATGAGCGTAGATCGAGGACATGGTGACATGAGCGTTTATATCGCAGTGACTGCAAAGTTCATTTAATAGTGTGGAGCGCACACGAGGGTCCTCGATTGTGTTCATGGGTAAATCTACAGACTTTCCCCCAATCTCATTCACATCATGTGACAGCACAGAGCTGTCATTGTTGCTTTCTGCCATCTGCAGATCATTTGCTTACAAAGAGAGCTATGATTTGGACCATTTCAACGGCTGGAAAGTTAATGATTTAAAGCGTTTTTGTGGTGCCTCCTTAATATTTTAAGAAACAATGCAGACAAACGAGGCAGCAAAAAGGACGCGTCCGGCCAGTGACCTCTCTGACCTCCCCACTGCTCTGTCTGTCTCTGTCTGTCTCTGTCTGTCTCTGTCTGTCTCTGTCTCTGTCTCTGTCTCTCTCTGTCTCTCTCTGTCTGTCTCTGTCTGTCTCTGTCTGTCTCTGTCTCTCTCTGTCTCTTTCTGTCTCCGTCTGTCTCCGTCTGTGTGTGTGTCATTTGTGTCAATTTGGTCTACTGTCCATGATGTGAGTGTGCATTAGAACCATTGCGGCAATAAAGGATTTAGTTGCCATGAACAAATGCACATTGAAAGTGAAAGTATGTGGCAACAGCGCGCCGTAGTGGTGTCGTGAAAGAAAGAAAGAGCATCTTTATTGTCCCCGTAGGGAAATTTGTCCTCTGCATTTCACCCATCCTTCGATGTCGCTGGGGCTAACCCTAACGTGTATGTTTTGGGTTGATGGGGGAAACACCTGGAGGAAACCCATCCAGACACGGGGAGAAACATGCAAACTCCACACAGAAAGGCCCCGTTCTGGCCCAGGATTGAACCCTGGACCTTCTAGCTGTGAAGTGCAAGAGCTTACCACTGGCGGCACGGTAGCACCACAGGAGCAGGTGCTTTGGGGAAGGGCGCAGTCACAGAAAGAGCGCAGTGCTGTGTTTGTAGCTTAATTATGATGGATTGATGCTGCCTTCATGAGCTGTGGTAAAGATGATCTTTTCCAGTTATGAAGTGGAAATTACGAGTGCATTGTGTTCAGGTGCTTTTGTGGTTGTAGCAAAGTTTTATATTGGGAAAACACACAAGAACACACTACAAATGAGAAAATTTGGGTGAGAAAATAGTCTGCTTGCATCTGCTTAGTTAGCTAAAAGTGTGGAAGTTTTGTTTTACAAAATGCTAAGTGGAAATAAACATGAAACTTAAAAGAATTACATAGGCTACGCTAAACATGGTATATGCTTCATAACGATCAGCTAAAAGACGTATGGCAGCTCTCAACCGTCAAAAGAGTTATCTCTGCTCGGAAACTCGGGTATTAAAATTATTTGCCAGTTTCCCAGTTGAAAATACGAGATGAGGTGGCGTTTATGTGCAACTTTCTACTCGACAAGTGGTATTTCCCATAATTTCGATACCACATGAAGGCAGCATGATTTTCAACTCACCAAAATGATGGGCGACCTTCAAAATCGTCCGTCAGAGCTTCAAAATATTCTGTAAATTATGGATAATTTCCAGTTAACCAGGTAACCTCTGTTTGGGATCAATATCGCAGTCATTTATTTCACTGTTTATTTTTAGGTTTGTGAATTTGCTGCTGAGTCAAATGTCCATGGAGGAGCTCAGAGAGGAGGCTTGTGACTGCTTGTTTGAAATAGTAAATAAAGGGATGGATCCTGTGGACAAAACCAAACTGGTGGAGTCTTTGTGCCAAGTACTACAAACTGCAGGCTTCTTCCACGTGGAACAGGTAAATCGTGTAATAATTATACATGTTATTTGTTGTTATTGACTAAAAGCGGTCTTGATTTGTTTTCATAGGAGGAGGATGTAGACTTCCTTGCCAAGTTTTCTCGGTTGATAAATGGCATGGGGCAGAGTTTGGTGCTGAGTTGGACCAAGTTGGCTAAAGCGGGAAATGTGAAGGAGGCAGCGGACACACTCCAGGCCTTGGAGGTCAAAGTGCCACTCCTGCTGCAGCTGTTGGTGCACGAGGACGATGACATCTCGGCAAACATGGTGGGCTTTTGCTACGACTACCTGCACGTCCTTAAACAGGTCAGCCCACCTCTTTGTGATGCATACATTATAATTGTCATAGTTAACTGCTGTTTTTAGGACTTTCCTTTATAAACTTTGTCTGCATTGTTTTTGTAGCTTTCCCAGTTGACTGATCAGCAGAAAACAAATATCGAGGTAGATTTATTATTATCATTATTATATATTTTTTATATACAAAAGACTGGAAAGTTAATGGAATCTGTTTACAGGCAATAATGCTTGCAGTTATGAAAAAATTGACCTATGATGATGAGTACAACTTTGAAAATGAAGGTGAAGATGAAGCGATGTTTGTAGAGTACCGGAAACAGCTGAAGATGCTCTTGGACCGTTTGGCTCAGGTTTCTCCGGAGCTGCTGCTGGAGGCTGTGCGGCGCGTCTTCAATAACAACATGCAGTAAGACTTTTCCTTTTCAAACTAGGGCTGGGTGATTATGAAAAAAAAAAATCATTATTTTCCCCATATTGAACGATTTCGATTAGATTTTTGTCTAAATAAGTAAAAAATAAATAAATATAGCCTTATTTATAGTAGCAGTGATTATACAGATTGCGGGGCACAGCCTGATCCTGCTACATCACTTCTAAACTGCGATAACGGCTAAGTTTCCACTACAGAAGCAGAAATGGGCACTTCCCCTCCCGTACAGTAGCTACACAACAACGCCACACAGCTCTTACATGGCCAGCAACAACACAAAAAACATGTGCAGAGATCGCACACAAGTGAAAGTGTTTGAAGAAACAACGCAACATCACAACAGCTAGCGTTAGCATAAGTTTACTAACAATTGTTAAAAAAGCATCTCTGGCCTACCTTTCCATTGGAGTAGAAATCCTAAAGAAATGCTCATGTTGCTTAGTGCTCCAATATTTGGGGGAAAATGCCAGGTCATGTTTTCATCATCAGCATAAAGCTACTTACGAAGCTGGATTTATTGTGCGGACGCGATGGAATCAACTAGGGATGCACCAATCCAGCTTTTTTGCTTCCGATACCGATACTTGGGGTTTAATGTCTACCGATATCCGAATACATTATAAATACGTTTATCAGTGATTCTATAACGGGTATTTCTCAAACTTAAATGCAAACACTAGTGGCGTATATTAGCCTATTTCACTACTTTAGGTGTGACTCAGTCAAAGCTTGTGTCCCTTGCTTGGTTGAAGCTAGCATTAGCATTCTGCTAACTGCAGTATGAATTAGATAACTGAATTCTACAGATTAAGAGCTTTCAAATGGCATACAGCATGTCCATATTCACTTTAATTAAGTTGGTGAAGATATCGGTTCAGTATCGGCTCTCGGATTGTGCATCCCTAACTGTCATGTAGGGATCTAAACTGTCATGTAGGTTAAGTGGAAACAACTGATCATCTACCGCCATCTACTGGACTACACTGGTGATTGCTAGTTTTCTGCAGAAAAACTGTGGCCAGTTGGATTGACGATTAAAGCTCACATTATCGTAATCTACCTTTTTTTAATATCGAGATTCGATTAATTGCCCAGCCCTATCACAAACTTCAAATCAAAATCCCACACATGAATATGTGTATGTGTGTGTTACTTTGATAGAAATTGGCAGACCACTCCGTTCATGGAGGTTGAAGTAGCTATAAGGTTGTTGTACATGCTTGGCGAGGCGCTGCCTGCGTCTCATGGTGCACATTTCTCTGGAGACACGGCAAAGACAAATGCACTGCAGGATATGATGAGAACAGTAAGTTTCAACACATTACTCAAAGAAGGATACAAATGTATGTATTGATTGTTTTGTATGTGCAACCATAGCTTGTGTCCTGCGGCGTGAGCAGTTACCAACATAGCTCGGTGGCTCTGGAGTTCTTTGAGACTGTAGTTCGATATGATAAGTTTTTCATAGTGGAGCCACAGCACATTCCTATTGTTTTGGTGAGTAAAACTTTAAACTACATGAATAGTTTTCTTTATTGTTCTATTTTTAAATCTTATTCATACAGATGGCATTCCTGGACCAAAGAGGACTGAGGCACAACAGCCCCAAAGTCCGCAGCAGAGTGGCCTACCTCTTCTCCAGATTCATCAAAACACTGCAGTAAGTCTCTGTGCTGTATAGTACTGGCAGTTTTAATGTATAAATGTTATGCTAAAGAGTAATCTGATTTCAAATACAGCAAACACATGACTACCTTCATCGAAGACATTTTGACTAGAATCCAAGACCTGCTTGCACTTGCGCCTCCTGTATGTATTAAATGCTACTTTACATATTATCAGAAAAACCTGAATGTAAACTGAAAATGTGTCCTCCTGTATAATTCAGGAAAATGGCTTCCTAGCGCTCTTGACAAGCGATGATCAGCTGTTTATGTTCGAGACGGCTGGCATACTGATTGTCAATGGTGAAAGCCCAGTGGAGAGGAAACAAGCAATGATGAGGAGCCTCCTGACACCCCTGATGGAGGTCTTTGGCTTGCTTCTTACCAAACTGCTCCAGGAGACGGAAGAGGAGCGGCAGGTTGGTCTTGCAGACTGTCTGAGCCATGCTGTAGGCTTTGCTAGGTATGTGTTGATTTACTATTTATCATTTAAGCTGTCCAGTGTAACTAATGGAACATTTGTGTTAGTCGGACCAGTAAAGCATTCAGTAACAAGCAGACGGTAAAGCAGTGTGGCTGTACTGAGGTGTACAGAGATTGCCTCCATACATTTCTGCCTGCTCTGAGCTGCCCTGTTCAAAGAGGAGTTCTGCGCAGCTCTGTGCGCTCCTTTCTCCATCGAATGATCATCTGCCTAGAGGAGGAAGTTTTGCCGTTTGTTCCAGCCGCTTCTGAGCACATGCTCAAAGACTGTGAGGCAAAGGACCTGCAAGAGTTTATCCCACTAATCAGCCAAATCACTGCAAAGTTTAAGGTACAGCTACATGCTGCACATTAAACAATCTGTTTTGGTATCTTCCACATTATATAATCACTGATCATTGTTTCTGTCACTATGGTAGCGGCAGGTATCCCCTTTCCTACAGCAGATCTTCATGCCACTCGTTCTTGCCATTTTTGAGGTGTTGGCTCGACCAGCAGAGGACAATGACCAGGCAGCTGCTTTGGAGAAGCAGATGCTGAGGAGAAGCTACTTCAGCTTCATTCAGACAGTAACTGGGAGTGGGATGAACGAGGTGATGGCCAATCAAGGTGAGTTACACTGATAAAACATACTTGGCTACATTCTGAAAACACACTCCATTTCAAACATGGTAATAATGTAGTAACTTCTGCCGTTTGTTCTGTTTCATCCTGGTAGGAGCAGAAAACATTGAACAGGTTGTTTTCACTATAATCCAAGGTGCTGTCGACTTCCCTGACCCAATCGCTCAAAAAACCTGCTTCATTATTCTGTCCAAATTAGTGGAGCTATGGGGTAATGGAACAATATAATGAAGTCATTTCAATTTTATTGCATTTTCTATTTGTCATGATGTGGTTTATATTTCTAGGAGGGAAAGATGGCATGGTGGGCTTCCCTGAATTCATCTACAAAAACATAGTTCCTGCATGTTTCATGGCTCCTCTTAAACCAACCTTTGACCTCTCTGATGCACAGACTGTGTTGGTAAGTATCTGCTTTAAATACTGCTACAAATGTGTGTCTCCTTTGAGCTTTAAAATCAATGCTTGTTTTGCAGACGCTGTCGGAGTGTGCCATCACTTTAAAAATGATTCATCTCAAACGAGTAAGGGCAAAAAGCTTAGTTTTTCTGTTTTTCTAATTGATATAACAATGTCTACTGTCTGTTTCAGGGCCCGGAGTTTGTCCAGTTCCTTCAACAGGAGTATTTGCCCTCTCTTCAGGTGTCTCCAGAAATATCGCAGGTTTGTTAGATGTAATCTCCATAATGTTGGGTCTCGCTTTAGGTTTTTAATTCATTTATATTTGATCCTTTTCACTAGGAGTTGTGTCATGTTTTGCAAGAGCCAGATGTCAAAGTTTTGAAAACCTACCTGAAGGTCAGCGTTCTGTACATCACTGAGCAACACTTCCTTAAACTATGCAAGTTGATTCTAAATGTGTTTATTTCCATTTATTTTTAACAGGCATTTTTTCAACGAGCTAGGCTGTAGAATAGCAAGGGTCAGTGTGACCATTGGAACATTTCATACAAAGTGGTTTTTCCACTTAACTCATCAGGAGCTGCACTTAAAAGTAAATGCGTTACAAAGTCCAGTCTGTTGGGATGACAGACAAACAAAAGGAGAGGGCCCTCCACTGAGACGAGCTGTCCACGGATCAGATGTCTGAGAGGAGCTCCACTGTGGGCAAAAGCTTTTTGAAAGCGAAGTTTGTTTCGAAGATACTTGTCGAAGTAAACCTGGGAGAGCAATTATCCTAATATTTTAGGATATGACAAATCAAGCAACCCCCATACAACACACAACAAGCTTCTGTAATGTGTGGCCACAAAGTGGACAAAACTAAGGGATGATACTTTTTTTCTTTTTACTTTGTCAGAGAGTCGTTTTCTTAGATACATTTTAAGTTTGAAGTGAAAAGTGCGTAAAGCTCAAATGAATTATTGGGAGCGTCCGTATGTTGGAGCTCAGTTTACTAAGATGCTTAGTTATAATGATCAGCCATTCTCAGTAGTTTGGTCACAACTCTTGTGATTAGACTACCTTTCTCAAATACTGTGTTTGCGTCATAGAATAGAAATTTGGACTGGATTTTCATTTGAACTGAACATAGATGTGAGATAAAACATTTTGTAAATAAGAGTAAGATGTGCGGAAAGTGTAAATAAGGTTCCCAGGTTTATTTTTTTAATATTTACATGGAAGTTAATTTGTGCCAGAAGTTCTAAAATGTTTCCAAATTGATGGAACTATGGAAACTTTCACAATCTTTGCCTTTGATCATTGGGTAGACATTGATTCAAAATTACAACTATAAATGTATTTTGCCAATCAGACTCAAAAGGGCTTCCAAAATAGACACATCTTATAGGAATGGTCCTATGTTCCACTTGTTAAAACATTTCTCCTTGCATCACCACAAGTATTTGTATCAATTGAAGATGCTTGATCAATTAATTATTGAACTGTGCATGTTATACTGTGAAGGAACACTCTACATTTAAAACAATGCGACTTTGTTAACTGCTTACTGTAATTTCTTCTGATGTAAAAGACCAATTTGAAACTCATTTTCTCATTCATTTTGTTTGTCAACCTATTTTGTTTTTGGCACATATTTTTGTTGCTCTGAATTATTGAAAATGGCTGTGTTAAAGTATCACATTGTTTCAATTACATGAGATGAACTGTCCATTAGCAGTTTAAACACGATGCATTCATTTCATTTGTGCTGCTTGTAGTATATTCTATTTAGTTCAATTTGACAAAATTGTCAAACTGCAAGTGTTTTCTCAAGTATAAATGCTCACCTATGGAGCCTGGGAGGGGACATGAGTAAGAAATAAAAAATGGGGTGATTAAGTTGGGCTGGGCCAACTCACATATTTGGGCTGGCCCAGGTCTGTCAAACAAAACAAAAAGTTTTTATTGAAGACTCAAAGTGGCCCATTGGTTGATTTACTTGAAGGACATTGGGCTAGTCCAATGAAATCTCTCAGCTCTGGTTGGCCCACCATTTGGCCTGAGTTGGAGGCGTTTTCGTGTGTTTGATGGTTTGCTGAACATTAGTAAAATGTAGGACTGCACTTCGACAGCCCCCAACTGTTTTTAACAAAAAAAAAACGGCAAGAGCACCAAAAAGACACAAAACGAAGCTGGTAGTTTTTAAAATTATGTTTATTTCCAGCGGCCAGCGCAGGTTCAGATCAGGGGGTAGGCCTCAATTAAAACTTCTCATTGAAGATGCTAATGTTCCCATTGCTGACCTTTTTTTGTTTAATTTACAACATAATTTTTACTCATACAGTACATGAATGTAATTGCATATGCAGATCTTACTATGCATGCACAAATTGTAATTACTACAGTACACATACCTCTGACACACTTATTACAGAAAAATATAATATTAATACTGCCGGTTAAAAGTTTGGAAACACTTTCATGTATTGGTTTTTATTGGAGCAATTTGTAGATTCACTGAAGGCATTCATTTATGAAAGAACACACATGAAATTATATTTTAAAACAAAAAAGGTGGAATAGATTCTTCAAAATCGCCGTCTTTTGATTTGATTACTGCTTTGCACACTTCTTTCTCAATAAGATGTAGTCCCCAGAAGTGGTTTTCATTTCAGACTCTGTGACTACCTTATGAAGCTCATTAATGGCAATTTTGAAGAATTGAAAATGTAAAATATATTTTGAGTTATCAGGGTTTATGCCGGTAACAGCAAGTCAAATTTAATGCCCAAATTCTACATTTTTAATGCCAGAAATGCCACAAATTGGTGCATATTTAATATTAATTTCCATATTCAATAGAAATGTTGATACAACTGACAACTTTTGAACAGAAATGGTGTATAATTTCTTTCCAAACAGCAGTCTAGACCCTATTTTTGGATCTTTGCCAAACCTCTGCAGTAAAACTAGTTGAACAATGTCTTTATTTTCCAAGAATGTTTGATTTAATGCTTTTTAATGACATTTAAGGCCTTATTTTTTGACACAATTCACTTATTGACTTTTAATGCTTTTTAATGCCGCACGGAAACCCTGGTTATTTCACCCTGTGTTTCCTACATACTTTCATGTGGTCATTGATAGTTTAATGCCTTCAATGAGAATCATACAATGAAATTAGAGTTGAAAATGAAGACATGCCAATACATAAAAAGTATGTCCAAACTTTTGACTGGTATTGTAGTTGTAGTTGTCTATAACGGCTCCATCATGTTTCATACAATTAAACTCAAAACAGACTCAGCAAGCAGTTATTCAAAACATTTTGAAGGTGCCTGAGATCTTTTACAAACAATGACATAAATAGGTGATATACTAATTAAATCAATAATTATGTCTGTGAACACGTACATGTATTTGTGTGATAACGATTGATACATCTAATATAAAACATAGTTTTAGTATTAGCAGCCAAAGAAATCCATCCCGATATTGCGAGGGTAGCCATCTAACACCTTCAGTGCCACCGGATCAAACTTCCAATACTGCATCCCGCTCAGGAAATTGGCATAACCTGACAAAAAAGGGAAAACAAAGAACTATTAAGTAGAAAAATGCAAACCTCTCTCCTTTCCTTACCGTATCTGTCTTGAAACGCAGCATCTATATGTTTGGGTATGCCACTCCATTCGGGCATGATCTGTGGGTGGACACTGTCAACTCGATTCTCCAGAGGACTGAAGGACCAGTAAGATAAAGACTTGAAGAGGAAGACCTTCAGTGTGTTATCCACTTCCCATTTTAAAGCTGCTTGTATGTCTGACACGGGGAGACCCAGGCGCCCCACGGAGTCTGGGCCAGTTATCCTCCTCTCGGCATCGAACACCCAGTAGCTTTCACCTGTGATTTGGAAGCATATTGTTACATATCAGTCTATGTTTTGGCCTATGCTCGCTTTTTTACCTTAATAAATTGTGGCTGCCTAATGAATTGCAAATGAACGGTAATAATGAATTTCAGTTTTATTTGTCGGAAATATTAAATGGCAAAAACTACAATTAATAAGCTAATTGAATATCCTCTGCAAATAACAAAATACCGTCTCCATGGAGTCTGCTAGCCCTGGAAATTACACCTCTAACAAAACATGTCCTGAAAGGCATGATTCATGCTTTAGGGTAGTATTTTCCAGTGAAAAAAAGTATTTGCTTTTTTTTTTATTTTGTTTTACCACATGTTATCTTGAGGGAACGAGATATTGTCTGAAAAAAAAAACATTTTTTCCTCAAGTTATATGTGTCAGAATATGTGGTCAAATTAAATCTAATAAATACTTCCAAATTTATTTATTTTATTTTTTTTAAGTGCATTACAGCAGTCTGCCTAAAAAATCAACTCAAGACCGGCTGATCTCATTCAGAAATGTGAACCAAATCGTCATGAAAGAGTTTGTTTAACCAGCTGATAATAAAGAACTTTGAGTAAGAGGGTACCTGCCCTCAGGATTCTGAGAATAGAAACAAATGTGAGCCAACAATAATGTTAGTGATTCAGAAGTCACTGATTAAGATAAAATATCAAGATAAAATACAATACTTGTGACAGTAACAGAGCATATAGTATGATGAAACCAAATGGTAAAATGAGTTTGTTGCTCCCATTGAACTGGCGCCCCCTGCTGCTCACTGCTGCTCATCACGTGTGACACACAGTGGTGGAATACAGGACCAAGAATATACTTAAGTAAAAGTATCTGATACACTTTATGAAAGAACAAGGATTCATTGTAAAATGTACTTTATAAGTAAAAAGTAAAAGTATTTAAGAGTTTAATGTGCAGGACTAAACCAGGTCTAAATCAAGACTAAACTCTCAACAAGTAAACCACTAACTCAGGTAAAAACCAGGACTAAACCATGTCTAAATCTGGACTAAAACAGGTCTAAATTAGGACTAAAGTCTAAATGAGTAAACCACTAACGCAGGTCTAAACCAGGACTAAACCATGTCTAAATCTGGACTAAAACAGGTCTAAATTAGGACTAAAGTCTAAATGAGTAAACCACTAACGCAGGTCTAAACCAGGTCTAAACCAGGACTAAACCAGCACTGAACCAGCTGTTGCTATGTTTTTTTCCTGTTGCAATTGAGATAAGAAATGTTCTCCCTTTCAAAAGTAAAAGTACAAATTTCCATAGTTTTTCTTATTTTTATAGGCTTTATACTCGCCTTTAGGTATTTTAACAATGCAATGTGTTAAGTACATCTCTTGTATGGTATATGGGGTATGTTAATTGAGTTAAATTTAAAAAATGTAGGGGCCCAGGAATGTTTGTTTCTATAGGGCCCAGAATTTCTGGCGGCGCCCAATGGGGATTCAGACCACAAACCTTGAAAGAACCAGATGTTACCAGAGATGTCTTCATAAACTGCATCAAGGTAGTCAGGGAGACCTCTCCAGTGACGGGAGGCCAACGCCGGGTAACCTGCCTCGAGTCGCCCATCACGAATGCGCCAGACATACTGGGACTTAAAGAAGAAGAGCTCTCCTCTGATTCTTGACACAGCATCAAAGCTGGTTCTGCAGGCGTCAGGCTGAGACACACAGATGTCAGTCAGTTTAACAATACATCGGTGATAAAGTCTGTCTTGTCTAACTGCTTTACCATTCCTATGTCAATCTCGTTGGTCTCTGCGAGGTCAGGTGTTGCGCGCCGTGGGGGACCGTACAAATACTGAATCCCTTGTTTGTCGTCTTCGCTGAGCTGCAGTGGGTACGAATCGCTATAAAACGGGCACATAATGGCGTCCGGCTCAAGGGAGTGTTGTAGTCCCAGGACATGGCCAAATTCGTGCGCTGCCACCTGAAGAAGATCTGTGCCTGAGATTATGGGGGGGGGACAACAGCAACTGATTTACAGTAAATTCCAGCTGATACAATGAGATGTTTTTCAGGAACACTTACCAACATCATTACCCACAGTCCAGTGCTCATCATAGTCGAAATGAACTTCTCCCTCTCTGTGCGTTCGGGGGAAAAAGGCATGGGCAAGGATTCCCCCAGGACCGTCAAAGGGTAAGCTATCACCGTGCCAGTATCTGTATAACACAGTCAGACACTCCTTTATAACACTGATGACAGCCTTTCTGAGTAAACTTAGAAAACAAAGTAAAGTAAAGCAAGGGGAGGACACTCATGTCTCAGGGTCTGGAGTCAGTGGATGGAGCAGGTGACATCAAAAGTAGCAAGTAGTGATGTGACGTTCATGACCGAATCGGCTCTTTTGGACGGCTCTTTGAAGTGAACGGTTCGAACCGGATCTCATTTGTGAAAAGAGCCGGATCTTTTTTTCAGTCAATTTGATGTAGATTTACCCTAAATGGACTCAAGAATCAGCACAACAGCAGAGAAGGCGACAGAAGTGAAAGATTTTTGCACTAAGAATAATTTGACCGTCAGCCTTTTATCATTGACTGTGGCACAAAATTTGATTCACAAACACGTTTTTGAAGGAATATAAACTCATCTCCATCATCATTTGGTGTAATCTGGTTTAACCCTGATTTAGCTCTGGTCTAGTCCAGTTTTTGTCCCATTTTAGCCCTAGTTCAGACCCTGTTTAGTCCTAGTTTTTCACTAGTTTAGCTCAGTTTTAGTCCCGATTTAGCCCTGGTCTGGTCCTGATAGTAGTATCAAGGAAGAGAGCTGGACACCTGCTCAACACATTGGCGCCATCTACAGGAGGCCTCAGGAGAAACACCAACGTTTTAATGTGAAAACATTTTAGCATCAGTCGAGACCTTTTGGCCTCATTCCCACTACTCACCTGGCACAGTGGCTAATTCTTCTTGACAGCAAGAAGATCCTTGGTTCATTTCGCAACGTGCGGCCCTTTCTTTGTGTGCAGTTTATATGTTCTCCACAAGTCTGTGTGAGTTTTCCTCAGTGGTGGAAAGTACAAGTAAAAAGTACAAATTCTGTACTTTAACTTTACTTAAGTACATTTTATGAAGAATACTTTTTACTTTTACTTCACTACATTTCAGAGCCTGTATCTGTACTTTCTACGTCACTACATTTTAAAATTAGGTTAACTATTTTATTTTCAAAGTGAGTGATGAACTGGTTTAGTCCAACTTTAGATCTGGTTTAGTGGTTTACTCCTTTAGACCTTTACTAAAGGTTTACTCCTTTAGACCACAACTAAACCTCATGGTTTAGGCGTGGTTTAGTTGTGGTTTAGTCATGGTTTAGTTGTGGTTTAGACCTGGTTTTGTTGTGGTTTAGACCTGGTTTAGTTGTGGTTTAGTACCGGTTTAGTCATGGTTTAGTTGTGGTTTAGACCTGGTTTAGTTGTGGTTTAGTACCGGTTTAGTCATGGTTTAGTTGTGGTTTAGTCATGGTTTAGTTGTGGTTTAGTCCCGGTTTAGACCTGGCAGTAA